>VMDR010031401.1:0-12056 GCA_007922815.1 Macrotus californicus | reverse complement strand
ACCAGAGACATTGAAATTAAGAACAATCTAACAATGGCCAGAGAGGAAGGGGGAGGGAACAGTGCGGGGAAGGGTTTCCAGGAAACACTATAAAGGACACATGGACATAACCAAGGGGGAGGGTGGGTGCAAGGGAGGGAGGTGGGATTGGCTGGGGTCTGGGGGGAGTGGTGGGGGTAAAATGCAAACTGTAATTGAACAATAAAGTAATTTTTAAAAAATATGAAAAATATTATGAAAGTGATGGAAGGGCAGGTATCATACATTTATTGTAATTGACGCGAAGTGCAAAGATGGAAATGAGGCGGAGTGGTGGCTCTTCAGTCTTGAGCTGACATCTGAAGCTGGTTAAAAATGCTCAATTGAAATGGACATGAACAAAGGGCTTTTATCAATGCTGATATCATGTGGTCAAAAGTTAACTCAGAAAGGCAAAATATAACTTAAGGCTTTATATTTTTCAGTTTAAAGAGGACATAACTATCTCCACCATTATACATTTGTCATCTGTCTTTCAATATTTGACACATGTGTACTTTTGGGAATGCATTAAATCATGGAATGCTGCCTAAGTCATCAAATATTTATTGAGCACTTATGTGACAGGCATGTAAATAAGATGAGAGATAAAATACATACAATACATGCAAAAATAATGCATACATGTGTAACACATATAATAAAACAAAATACATATAATAAAACAAAAATATGGACAAATATGGGAAAGAGTAGAAAACATCAAAACCAAGATAAAGTGAGAACACAATTTCATCTGCAAACTTGACTCTCAACTTTCAGACAACCAAAGCTACAATAGAAACACGATCAATTATTCCACTTCTGTGGTCAATAACAACAACACACTAATGGGTCAGGTGACACAAATCTCTGCCTGAGCACTGAGAGCTGAAAGCAATTTCTCTTCTGGGATTTCAGATAAGGGACAATACCCTCAATATCAAAAGGATCTGCCGTATCAGGTTTCCTAAGTCTAAGTCTCTGATTGCATTTTTCAATGTAAGTCTCACCAAACATTTCATAGACTTACTCCTTGGTACTTCAGCAAGGCTCAAGTAAGATAACAGAAACATTGTTTTGTAGAAGACAGAAGAATAGCATGCTAAAATTGAGGATAATAGTTAAAATATCTTTATTTTAATGCTTGAAAATGATAAGGACCCTTGATTCTGATGTGGCACTGGACCCTGGGAGATACAGAGTGCCTGGAATCTGGCTATAATGGCAATGACTCCCGTAAAGCTCTTACCACAATACAACTCAGGATAAATGCTAAGGTTACAATGCAGGGCAGGCTACATAATTTGTAGGCCCAGTGCAAAATGAAGATATGTGACCCTGGTTCAGAATTAAGAATGTCAAGACAGCAACAGCAGAGCCTCAAACCAAGTTCATGGCCCTTCTGAGCACGGAGGCCTGGACAATTGCACAAATCGCAGGCCCATGAAACTACCCCATGGACATATATAAATAACTGCAAAAGAGCAGCCAAGAGCACATATGAGAACTCCAAAGAAAGTCTCCCTGGGCAGGACTCCCAGAGGAAGGGGCAATGGCAATTCTGCTCAGATATTAAGTCACTATTAAAGCTTCCTGATCCCAGTGAGGGACACAAACTGGACCATGATAGATATGTGAGGTGGTGTGAAGTGTGGGTCTGGGGAGAAAGGGAGGGACATGGGGTAGGGGACTGGCATGTATCCTTCTTATAGGAAATGATGTTACAGAGAGAGACATGAGTATGGCATGTTCCTACTGTCAAGTGAGGTGATGCTCCCACATGACATAAGAAGAAAAATCAAAATATAGAGATACTAAATGATATGGGCACAGTTGGGCATAGTCTGAGAGCTACCAATTAGGAAATCAGAGATACCATACCATACTGCCTCTCCAAAGAAGGGAAGAGTTAACTTAATGTGGCCCCAGTTTCTGTAGCTCTAGAGCCTGGAAAACAATGTAAATCATAAAAAAAAAAGGCATTGATTGAGAAGGTCAATAATTTAAGGGCCATTTTGTAATGTAAAGACTTGCATTTGTCTCGAATTGACACCACAAACCTAAAAAGAACTCTCCGTAGGTAACTGGAAATAGGGCTTATGGGAAAGAAGAACCTCTCAATGGGGCAGGATTGAAGGCCACCCTCAGGGGATACATCTTTCGAATTGATCATGGGGTCAGGAATAAGACTATAAAGTTGACTAGTCTGGATTAGTTTTAGGGGACAGGGATTGTTTTTGCTATATTGGGCGGGGGGTTCTGGAGCTTCATCCAATTGAGAATATTCATTTATCTTTGTCTATTTTCTTTTTATTGGAGTTATTGGGGTGACATTGGTGAATAGAAGTATATAGGTTTCAGGTGTACAGTTCTGTAATACAGCATCTGTCCATTATATTGTATGTTTACCACCCCAAGGTAAGTCTCCTGTCACCATTTATCCCTCCTGCATCTCCATCTACCTTCCCCATCCTTTGAGAGTATACTTCTCTGTTTAAAGGAGTTTTTAAACAGTGTTTGACAGCTGTCTTCTGGTTTTGTCTCCTCTTACCAAACATGCTCAGTATTTCACGGCCCAGATTTGTGCACTTATGAGTCTTCCTCTGTATTATAACAAATAAGTCTTCCTCTGTATTATAACAAATGCGCTTTGCTCTCCTTCCAATCACTAGACTCTCAACTACCTGAGCGAAGGGCTGTTCAGCATTGTGTTCTCCAAACCACAAGGGAGGTGCCTGGATCGCAGCCCAAAAGATAATTATATTATCATTTAGTTAATTACTTAAGCTAAATGTTTTTAAGTTACCATTCCCTGGATGATACGCACTTTAAGAAGAGTAAGGTTTGAAGAATGGAGGAGGGAGATAAAAGGAAAATGGAATTAAATCTCTAAATTAAATGGACGAAGCTTTTAGTTATTTACTCATTCCTGTACATGTAAGGCCAGGCCTGCTTACCTTTTATGTAAACATATATCCCACTGTAATCTGCATTAATTGAAAGGCTACTTAATGTTTCTTATATCATTTTCTACCGTCAATCATTTGTCTTACTCTAATAGGAGAAGAAAGATGAATCTAACAGTCTCTGGGTGCATCCAATTTCTTTCCCATGGAAGTCTGTTTGCCTTTTCCCACTCTGACTTGTACTTCCTCGAAGACTTAAAGTTTCATGACCGGCTCTGGTGGCACAAATCCACTAAAAGATATTTTCATCACAGCTGGTTTCCTGTTTATCCTGGAGGTCACTCACGCTGTGAGCTGCTTTCCTGCTAATAAAACCTACAGAAATGCCTCTTGGAAAAAGGCAGCATAACTGCTGTGTTACAAAAGTATTCCATCTACTACATTTTAGTCATTCCCAATATGTCACTGAAAGGATGATCACAGCAGAAATAGAGTGAATAAGAGAATTCACATGCCAAATTGCATTTGCTAGTTTATTTAGAGCACATGATACTATGAAAATTTAAAAAATTGCTATGTGAGAAATGTGTGTATGTATATACAGGGTGGGGCAAAGGTAGGTTTACAGTTGTGGGTGTACAAAACAGAGTTCATTATTGTATTATTATTATTGTATTATTTTCCATACAAACAACTGTAAACTTACTTTTGCCCTACCCTGTATATAAATGTATGCACATATACATATACAGACACATGTGTATATGTATGTATATACACACAGACACAAAATACTCTAAAAAGCCTTATTATCACACAAAGTAATTCATATTTCTATTGGCTGAATAGAAAAAAATAAATTACTATTTGTTGCTCCAGGTAAAACCCTAATCATCTTGTTTTATAATACTTAGAGTAATTTGTTACCAGACAATCCTACGATTTTAGAGATGTGTTGAGAAGCCAATATGTTCTCACCATGCAAATGAGGAAAAGACACACAAGTGTTTGTCTGCTCTAATATCAGAATTAAAGTTGACAAAGATGCTTTCCTTCTCTTTAGGCTCCTCTGCACCTTTCAACTAGGTCTTGATGGCTGGACTTCCACGTTTCTTACTGCTTTCTCCAATTGCAGCAACAATTCTGCTAAACTGATAGAATCTCCCACCTTCCTTTCTTATCACCCCGGACATTTGACCAGGGTCCTCAGCCTCTGCCTTCCCCCAGATGATGTCTAATCACCTCTCTGCCTGCAGTAAAAATCCTCCCTTACCTGTAATGTTTCCTCTTCATAATCTTCCATCACCCCATCCTCACCCTGCTCTTAGGCTATAAATTCCTACGGGTCCATGCTGTATTTGGAATTAATCTTGGTTTTATACTGAGATCTTCTTTTTTATTGTGATAGTCCTGAATAAATATGTTTTTGCCACTTACACTGCTACACAGCTCTGATTTTTAACAACCAGGCATGGTTTACAGGGTTCGTGGCCCTTGCGAAGTGCTGGATGTACCCCCCCCTCCAGCATAGCTCCCGTCTCCTGGGTGGCTGCTCTAAGCCCAGGCTCCCTCTTCTCCGATCAATCCATCATTCACTTGTTTCCCTGTCCAAACAATCTTCTTTAAGCACTACATCCATTATGCAGCTCTTCTGCCTTCAAAGGTCCAGTGGTTACCCATATACTTTCACATCAAATCTATACTCATCTGCTTGATTTTAAGACCCTGTATAGTGTGTATAATGATATCATGCTGCATATCCAGCTTTATGTTCAATTAATCCTGACTATGTACTCGCTATTCTAATGGGGTCAGTTCTTTCATGCTTCCTTATTTTAGTTGTCCCCTCTCACCCTTGTGCCTTCATGTACATTGTTCTTCCCAACTGAATTTTTTCTAGCTAATGGAGAATTTAGTGATTATCCACTGCAACTCTTATTCTGCAGATGAGAAATTCAGGGCCCAGAAATGTAGTGTTGACATCATTTTCTCATAGCTAATTAAAACCCCGTCTTTCAGCCTTTTACATTGTTCGGAAGCTGCCTTTCCAGGAGCAGTGTTGCACACACTCTTCATAATCAGTTACGTTTTTTCTTCTTTCATGGACCCCTGAGTAAAAACCCAGCCTTACGGATCATCTGTTGTTCATAAGTGAGGAAAATATTCACATCAAAAATTAGCAACTAATCATATCTTCATAATTAGCAATTAATTATATCTTTAATATTTGAGGTAGATTTGTGTTATCAAGTAGGTTTTACATATTCTAGGGTCAACACCAAGGCTTGAACTATGTTTAATGTTTCCATTGCCCAGCAGATTTTGGATATCTGACAACTTTGATTAAACTGCTGCTTTTTAAATGGCCCTGGCCAGTGTGGCTCAGTTGGTTGAAGTGTTGTCCTGTAAACTGAAAGGTGGTGGGTTCAATTCCTGGTCAGGGTACATACCCAGGTTGCAGGTTCTATCCCTGGTCAGTGCTTGTATAAAGCAATCAACTGATGCTTCTCTCTCACATCCATATTTCTCTTTCTCCCTCCCTCTCTCTCTAAAAGCAATGAAAAAATGTCCTCAGGTAAGGATAAAAAAAATTTAAATGAAATAAACTGCTTCTGTTTAAATGAATAAATGCCAATTGTAATAAATAGTTATGCTTGCTCTACAGAGAATGTGTTTGTTCTAGAACAGAAATAATTATGAAGCTTCTAACACCACAGAAGACACATTTTCATTGATTGATCATTTTACCTCATGGAAACCAAAGTAACAAATCCTAATTGCAGTGTTTTATTACTGGATAATTTGGTCACCAATTTTATTTTCAAAAGCCCTTGGAAACATGTGTGCTTTGATATGCCACGTCTACATGAGAGTACTGTGTTATCCGAGTGCCCCTAAAATTGTTTCATGCTACTTAAACTTCAGAGGCATAGCAGAAAAATCTGACAAAGCGGATGGTAAGAGCTTGGTTCTCCTGGCAATATGGTGGCAGGCTGGCTGGTACGTGTGGGTTCAGAGTTAAGTAGAGGTACAAATAAGTAGAACATGTGTTCTGGAAAACATCAAACCCATCTGCAAAGCTGATTTAGTTATAAATCAACCACAAAGTTTACTGCTCTACCTATCTCAGGGTTGGATCCACTTTGCTCAAATACATTGGGTTGGCCAAAAAGTCCATTTATTTTTTTCCATACAATGGCTCTAGTAGTGCTTAGTTGTCTTTAACTCATTTGAAACTATTTTGTTATCTTATATTGTAACAGCTGTCATATTAGCATGCATTTAAAAATGATCAAAATCGGTAAATTTTCATGAAGGCACTTTAATATCGAAAATGGAAGAAAACATGCAACATTTTTCGTATATTATGCTTTATTATTTTCAAGAAAGGTAGAAATAAAACAAACTCACAAAACAAAAGGTTTGTGCAGTGTATGGAGAAGGTGCTGTGACTGATCAAATGTATCAATAGTGGTTTGTGACTATTCTTAGTACTGTTGACATTTTGGCCAAATACTTCTTTGCTGTGGGGCTGTATTAGACCCTGGGAGATGTTTAGCAGCACCCCTGGCCCCTACCCGCTAGAAGCCAATAGTGGGAGATAGCCAACATACTCAAAATATCCAAATCAATAAAGTTATTGGTGAAAATAGAAAAAAATGTGTCTCTAATGGAAAAAACTAAAGGGAGTTTTTGACCAACCTGACAGATTGAACAGAAAATAGGTTAAATAAGACATGGATAAAATATTTCAGGGAGTTACATACATTTGTAAACAGATAAAAATGTATTGGGAAAAAAATAAAAGCTAACAATTATAGCAGATCAAACAACCCAGGAAATAGTAATTGTGGCTATTTACGGAGGTACAGAAAAGTCAACTCTTTGGGAGCCCAGCAATTGGCCAAGGTTATTCCAGAGGCAAACGTAGGGTGAGGCAATGTCTTCAGAGCCCTCTGCCTGAGGAGGTTGTCTTGTATTAACAAAGCCTCGGCATCAGGCACAGTGTCAGTAAGTGGAAGGGTGTTTAAATATGGGTCTCTAAGACATTTCAAGAGTTTAGTATTTAATACAGAGGTCATGATTGAAATAAGAGAAAAAGCAAAACAAACAAACATGCAGAAAACCTAGTGGTATTGGGTCAGCCAAAATGCCTATTTAGTTTTTTTCTGTAAAAGAGGTGGCACATCCTTTCATTTTTTACCGATAACTTTATTGGTTTGGTTATTTTGAGTATTCAGCTATCTCCCACTATTGGCTTCTAGTGGGTAGGGGCCAGGGTGCTGCTAAACATCTTCCAATGCTTAAGACAGCCCCACAGCAAAGAATTATTTGGTTAAAATGTCAATAGTACCAGGAATTGTTACAAACCACTTTTAACACACTTGATCAGTCACAGCACCTTCTCTATATACTGCACAAACCGGTCTTGGGGTTTTTTGTTTTGTTTGTTTTTTTTGCATTTCAGTTGCTCTTTTACCTTTCTTGAAATAATAAAGCATAGTATACCAAAAATATTGCATATTCGCTTCCATCTTCAATATTAAAATGGCTGCACAAAAGTTCAGTTTTTGGTTAAGTTTTTTTTTTTTAATGCACACTGATATGACAGCTGTTGGAATACAAGCTAACAAAATAATCTCAAGTGAGTTAAAGACAGCTAAGTACTACTAGAACCATTCTATGGAAAAAACTAAATGAACTTTTTGGCCAGCCCAATAGAAATGTCAGTTCCAGAAATATTTGCAATGAGATTGCATCCTTGTGAAATCGAAACATTTGACAAAATGACAGCATAAAATAAGTCTGTCACCTAATTTTCAGAATTCAGGACAGATTAACACCTTTGGTAGGAACTTCCAGAGTTTGCAAACCTTCCTTTGTCTCTCTTAAAAATACCGTCTTAGAGAGAAGATTGACACCTGTAGGAAGTGGGTGGAGGGTGCTAGGTAGGGGGTTGGAAGGATGAAGCAAAAAAGAAAAGAAAAAGAGAAAAATTAATGGACAGGGGCAACAGTGTGGTGACTGCCAGGGTGACTGGTGGGGGGAGGCAGAGGCAGGTAAAGGGGGGATAAACGGAGCAGAGACTTGACTTGGGGCGGTGAACACACAACACAGTGCACAGATGAATTGTACCCCTGAAACCTGTATAATTTTGTTAACCACACCACCCCAACAAATGACATTAAAAATGAAAAAAATACCATTTTCAAAGCTGCTTAATGAAGACTTTCAAGGTGATCAAGTTTCCAGTTTAAAACTCACTTTAAGAGATATTTTGCTTCCACAAATAGCAAACCATCTACTTTAGTGTACAAATTTAGCATTATTAACTGAAGGGTGATCCAAATATGGAAAATATGCTACTTTATACTTAGGCAAAAAAAAATCATAATTATCCAACTCAGATTAAAGATTAGCAACACCCATGATAGATTATTTCTGCTCTGCTGGAGGAGATGAAATAAAACAACTGATAACAGAAATTGTGTAACAGAATCAAGTCATTTAGAACATAAAGTAGAAAGTGTAGCAAAATTACAACTAGCGAGAGCCTGAGAGGCGGCATTGAGCAGGGGCCTCTGGAGCCTGAATTCTGAGGCTTGAATTCTGATTCTGTCCCTTTATAGCTCCACGGGACTCATCTTTTTCACCTGTGCAATGGGGTTAATACGATTGCCTACCCCATAAGGTTGTTGTGAGGACCAAATACATTAACACAACTAAAGCTCTGAAGATCTCTGTTTATGAAGCACTTCCCAGAGTCCCTGGGGCCTATGAAGATCCAATGTACCTTGGCTATTATTAATACTGCTTGTCCTACTAGGTCTGTTTCCTCTGCTTAATCCAAGGTAGAGCTAATAGCTCTATTTGTCATAAATGGTCAAGAATGGGATGTGGAATTTGCAATTGGGACTTGCTTCTTTTAACCACTTATTTTAGGCTGACAGTTACAAACGGATCTAAAGACACAGATAATTTTCTTACAAAAGCAACTTTAAAAAATTAAAATATGTTTATTAATTTTGGGGAGACAGGAAAGGGGAGAGAGAAAAACACTGATGTGAGAGAGAAACATTGACTGATTGCCTCCCATACATGCCCCAACATTGATTGCAACCTAGGCATGTGCCCTGACCGGGAATCAAACCCCCAACCTTTTGGTAAAGGGTCGATACTCAACCAAATGAATCACCTCAACAAGGGCTACAAAAGCAATTGTTAATTATCCCCTAAAATGATTTACTAATGCTTAATCCAGTGTTACTGCTAAAATACCTGTTTTAAGTTTCAAATTTTTGCTTTATTTCATATTGATTCCCAATGCTTATTCTTTATTTCAGGTAAAAGCACCTTTATCATATTTTTAATCTACTGAAGCAGCTATTAATTTCCAAAAACTGATCTGCAATTCAGATTTACAAACACAATTTCCACTCCCAACACTATTGCTAGAGAAACAATGTGACTTTTGATAACTCTTGGCACGTCATATAATTTGAGAAAAAATAAAAATACTTCAATTTTTTTAACAGTCTGTAAGTACAATAATTTGACTACAATGATTAGAGCCAGAAGGATTCGCCCCAGAGGATCTCATATAAGTCCACGACGATTTGCATTAATCTGACCATTCTCCTCTTGTTTGTCTACCTGAATGAAGGTTTTCTAGATGTAAATCCTATAGATTAACACACTAAGAAAAAGCCAACACTAGTGTTCTGATGTGTGTGCAAGCTAATGTAACCGAGCTGAATGACAATGGCTTAGGAAAGATACATTTTTATGCCCTCTGCATTTGCTTACGCAGTTCCTACGACTCAAATTACCCTTTCATTCCTCAAGGTCCATTTTAAATGTTGCAGGTCTCATTTGTCAAGCTTCTATTCAAAATAGAAATGAATGCTTTCTTACATTTTTGACGTCTCACATGGTTTTATATAGGTACTCTTATATGTGTGTATCTACATACATATATATATATACATATAATACATATAAATGGCCTTTACATATTACAACATATCTTATTCACATATATACATTCTTTCTTACTATACATGTACTCATATATTCTGTCTTACACTCTTTATTGCATGACGGGCTGCCTGTTAAGGGAGCTGAACACTGCATTTAGTAGGTCAAAATATTTGTTAAGGGGACAAAGAATCATACTTGATACAAACTCCTTTATAGATTATGTGGTTATTTTTTAATCTTCGTTTCTTTAATACAACAATATTTAAGAGTACCAAGAATCCCACCTTATGGGTTAGGAAAATACAGCTCACAAATATTCAACATATTGATCAAAGTCACACAGCTAGTGAGTGGGAAGACAAGGATTTGAATTGAACTCCACCTGACGCTAATTCTGGTGCACTCCCCACAATAACCAACTGACTCTATTTTATTCACAAATAAAATAAATGCTATTTATTTTATTATGTGAAATTCCATTAATCTAAGACTTTAAATGTAACCCTCCAAGACTGTGAGCCAGGGTCCTATTTATTCCTAGTTTATATATTGGAAAATTGCATTTATTCCATCAGGCTTGACAAGCAGGTATCTAACACATATATTTGGCTAACTGAGATTACTCAGCAGAAGAATTTTAAGCCACATCTAAGGAAGGGAAGGAACAGTTTAATCGTGCATGTGGGAAAGGGATATCCAGATTAAGACTATACAGAAGTAAAAGGGAAAGGAGCATATATCATTTTAAACATATTTGCGTGACTGCAGCCAAGAGCTGATGTGAGGGAAGAAAACAGTGTGCATAGAATCGGATAGGAAACTGTCAGGATGGGATGATTTGAGGGACACCAAAAGCCACTTTCTTGCCTAAAAATATTATTCCTACCGCCCTCTCTCCCCACCCCAGCATTACTTATTTTTCTGAGTTAAAGCATCAGAAATTTCTGTTTACAGGCAAGTACGTTTTTTAGGGGGCTGAAACTTTCCTTGTTTGCTACTCAGACATACTGTGAAGTGTTTGATTAGCAAAGGGTAATGAATTCTGTCCAACAGTGCAAGTAAATCCAGAATAAGGCATGTACACAAAGTTTCTAAAAACCACCTCCCTTGAATTCACTGTTCTATCCATTCACTTGCCCATTGCAATTTTGGCCGTAACAGTCACAGATATTTAGCACTTGGAGAACAGTCTCAGGATGCCACAGTCCTACATGCATAACATTTTGTGCAAAACGGGGCCTCCTTAAAGGACAGAAACTGCCACCAACCCATTACGTGATCTTTGTTGGTTGGCCACCTCAGCAGTTCCCAGGGTAAACTATGAAACTAGCCCCCAATATGTGGAGGCCAAGGATAAAGAAGACACAGGCCACTCCAGATTGGGAGAGAGCAGTTTAACAAACAAGGGGACTTACGTCTGAGGCTTGTCTCATCCGTCCAAAGAGCAGTACCTCTCACACCCGCCCCCCACCACCTGAAGAGTTTATATAGTGGCCAGGACTGGCTTCTGACACGAGAACCATCCAGGTGGTCTCGATAACACTCTGCTCTCCCCAGGCTGTGGCCGCAAACTGGCTCCAGCTGTGGGCAAGGTGGGTGGAAGGTGCAGAGGACAGGGGAGGGATGAGGAGCCTCTGATTGCCTGGGGCCCGTTCTCAGGTCAACCCAGGGTCACGGCCTCTTGATGACCTCCTCCAACAATCTTGAGTAATAGTCCTCACATGTCCAGTTTCTTCACTTTTACAAAAGTTGAAGATAATTCCGTTCCTTTCTAAGAAACAATTGTTTTGAAGGAGTCACATTAATTTCCTATGGGGAAATAGAGCTAGAAAAAATGTAATATTATTTGCTTTAATACACTAATATCTAACACATAAAAGTACAATTATGAACATTTCATAATTATTGTCAATAAGGTATTATATATATTTTATAATATATATTATATATAACAATATATTTACAATTTCAGGTAATTTTTAGAAGAACTCTGAAGAAGGGAAACTAAGGAACAGAAATTAAGTAACTTATCTAAAGTCACACTGGTAATTAGTGGTAGGACTGGGATTATTATGATAGATGCTTTTATTTTTCTCATTTCCATTGTAAGAGTTTTTAAAAGAACGGGCCATTTTGTTTCTTGGTATT
>VMDR010031400.1:0-12058 GCA_007922815.1 Macrotus californicus | reverse complement strand
TACCAGTCTCCTCTTCATACTCTGAGATTTCCCCAAAGTTATCATTCTAATGTGTCCATATCCAAGTCAGGGGAAAGGCAAGGAAAGCAATGCTTTATTTTCCCATTGGTTTTCTGATCCCAATTACTAAAGCTTGGTATTACCATAAAATATTTCTTTACTCATATGTATATACATATATTTCTTTATTTATTTTATACCATTTATTCCCCTTATACTGCCCTCCCTGCTGCAATCACCACACTGTTATCCATACCCATGAGTCCTCTCTCTTTTTTGCTCAATTTCTCCACCCCCTAATGCCTGCCCCCACCCAGAGCTGTCAGCTGCTCTCTCTATATTTTTAATTGAGGGGGAGTTTATAGGGAGTGGGAAAGGAGAGAAAGAAGAGGTGAGACATTGATTTTGTTTTGATGATTCTCATTCCAACTCCCTTTTGACTCTTTAGTGGTAAATGCTCACATTGAGCTGAGAAAATAAGTGACAGGATTCTCATTAGTGCTACAGGGGTTCACAGTTTAACATTTACTTGTCTGTGTTTATAGCTCCATGGATGAATGAGTGAGTGGTTAACAGAGTAGATATAAGATTTGAAAAAAAAATCCCATGGTGCATTAAAACCAGAGAAGAGGAAAGCATTTAATCAAGTGAAATTGGTACTGTTTTGACAGCTGAGTGCAATATTCTAAGTATAATGATCGTGTTAATAAAAGTTAGTGTTTTCAACCTCTTTTATGTGCCTGCCATAGTGTTTGGGGTGAGAAATGGGGGTCAATAGTAAATACGATTCATTCAATCTCTTGGAATTTATAGTGTAATTAGTTTCAAACATTCCCCTGAGTAGCCTCCTTAGGTAGATCTACTGCCTCCATTTTATCAATTTGGGGACAAAGTCTCAGAGAGGTGAAGTGACTTGTTGAGGTAGGAGTATTGGAATCAGAATCTGAACTCAAGTCCTTTTGAGTACAAAATCCAGTCCTTTTCACTATACTGGGCCACCTTCTATTCCAGCTACATTGATGATACAGAACTAATTAATTTACGAGTTTGTTGAGTGTTTTTATGAGAAAAGTGTGTTGGATTTTGTCCAATGCTTTTTTTCATAAATAAGATTTTGAGTAGAATGGAAGGGGTATATTAAAGAGTCACAAGCAATTAGAAACACCAAGGAGTTGACCAGGAAAGCTCAAATTAAAAAAATGGATGAATTTACATTTAGAAAAGCAGAAGAAAAATGGGAATGTGTATTAGATATAGAGTGAGTAACATAATCAAACCCTTATAGAAAAATATCAGCATGATTTAAGAATGAATAGATAGCCCTGGCTGGTGTGACTCAGTGAATTGAGTGTCAGCCTGTGAACCAAAGGGTCGCTGGTTTGATTCCCAGTCAAGGCACATGCCTGGGTTGTGGGCCAGGTCCCCAGTCAGGGGCACATGAGAAGCAACCACACATTGATGTTATTGATGTTCTCTCCCTCTCTTTCTCTTTCCCTTCCCCTCTCTCTAAAAAAACAAATAAATAAAATCTTTTTAAAAGTGCATAGGTAAATTTTACCTAGTTTTTACTAACTTCCTACATTATGTATATAACCAATTCTACATAGGTGTTCCAACAACGGTCCTAACAGAGGTATCAGTCAACAGCCAGCACCAATTGCCAAGTATGTGAGTGCACACATTTTCAAATGGCCTAAAACGGACTCAGAACCATATGGCTGAGCTCAGTCAATCCCCAGAATCATGAGAAATAAATAAAGAAATGACCATTGTTGATTTAAGCCAATGAGTTTAGGGTGCTCTGTTACACAGTAGTAGATAAATGGGAAAAAGAAACACATAAGCACAGTCCAGAAGGAAGGCTACATAAAGGAAAAAGATGTAGATGTCAGGCCAGACTAAGGTATTGCTGTTTATAAGTTCAAGTAATACATTCACTAGACATTTTATCTCACAAGTGCAAGGCCAGGTCATAGACAAAATAGTTCCTACTCCAGAGGAAGGCACAACCTGAGGAGATGGAGAAGCATCTTCTATAGCAAGCGAAATTAAAATGGCACATGCCCTACAAAAATGACACGGACTCAAAGTTATGGGAGCACAGAAGAGGGAGTGAGAAATTTTGAATAGAAACAAGGAAAGGAAGAGATTTTCAAAATAAAAGAGTAAATGCATTTTGAAAAATGGAAAATGAGGAAAATTTTCCAGTAAAAAGAAACAACATGTATAAAAGTACAGTAGTGTGAGTTTACATGCCTTACTTGGTCTTTTGGGAGTGAGATGTAGCTTAAGTCTCAGTGGGGGTGATCAATAGTGGAGGATGAGAGTCCATGACACTTTAAAGGAGTCTGGACTACTCCATAGGCAGAGAAAAGATGATCACTAAAATGAACGCCAGCATAATACATTGACCAAAGATCAAGAAGACAACCCTAATGGCTTCAGAAATTTTCAGGAGAAAAGGAAAAGTATTTACTCAATCAGCAGCACTATAGGTTATGCTGCCTTCCTTAGCAAGTAATAATGGAGATACAGGTAGTCATTATAAGAGTTCTTTGAAAGAAATGTTATTGAAGTGAGTTCATAATATGTACCTGAAATTTATTAGATTAAAAAAAAAACCTATGGTCAAATGATATTCTTGCTAATTTTCCTTCCCTGTCTCTGTGCCCATGAAGAAATAAATTTCATTTCAAAGCTGAATGAAATCATCATCACAAATGAAACTGAAATCACTAACAAGTGAAGTCATTGGTATGTGACTGTGACCCAATCACCACATTGACACTTGGAGACACAGTCCCAAGAATTCCCAAATTGTTTATGTCTATGATTATTACAGTAAGCTTGAGCATCCCTCCTGGCAGCTTTCTTTCACTGGAACTCAAATTTATCAGTGCTCATTGAAAGGACTGGGCTCTTACAATGTCAGCCAAAGTCTCTCACTGAAGCCCATGAGTTACTAGCAAAGAATAGAAGTGCAGCTTCCAAATAAACCATTGATTGGTTGGATAGTAACCAAAAAAGTGATAAATGCTGACCCCCGTGCACTGGAATTAAATTACCCTGGGTCTATGTAAAATATTACTAACATACTTCATCTGCATATTTACTGTTTATAATATTATTAATAATAATAGCTAACGCTTAAGTATTATGTGCCAGATAATGATCTTAGCATTTTACATTAATTAACTAACTTAATCCTCATAGTAGTACTGTGAGTAGTTCTCTTTCACTTGAGATGCTTACTTTTGGAACACAGCCACCATGTTGTAAGAAAGCCCAGGCTACATGCAAAGGTCACATGTGAATATTCCAGCTAAGCCTAGAGCAAGCAACCAGCCTCCACTGCCAGGCATGTGTACAAATAGGACTTTAGATGATATTAGCCTTAGGCTTTGAGTCTTCCAGCTGAGGTATTAGAAACCAGGGGGCAAAGACAAGCATCGCAGCTATGCTCTGTCTGACCCATAGACACTGGGAAAGAGTTTTAGTGTAATGAGTTAGGCAGAAGTAGATAACTACTACATCAATAAAGTGAGCAACTAACATTCCCACAAAACAAATGAGGAAACGCTGTTGTAATTATTAAAATGTCTTTTTCCTCTGATTAGACCGTGTCTTATCGGTCATTGTACTTTTGTGCTCTAAGCACTGGTTCTGGCACTAACATAGGGCAGTGAGTGTTTACTCAATGAAGAGGTAATGAGAACCAGAGATGGAGAGTGGAGAGCCCTTCTCCTAAGCTTGCTTTTCCTCTCTTTATCCAATTCCCCCTGAGAACAGTCAGTGCTCACCTAGGCAAGCAAACTTAAATTGCTCATATGTTACAAAGAATGAGGGCTGTGAAAATTACATAAAGAAGGTGAATTACAATCTGGAACTAATTTAAGAGTTATTTTTACAGGAAGATTGTTGAGCCAAAGTACCTTTTTCCCAACTACTGAGACAAAGAATGTTCTTCTTTCCTAACATTATGTTTATCAATGGCAGTCTCTGAAACCAATAGAGGGCACTGCTACCTAGTAATGAAAGAGCCCAGAGACCAGAATCTTTATCTTAAAACTTGTATTTACTGTTACTTTAGTCCCCTCTCAGATACTATGGCTGGCTCCTTGGTTCCATGTACAGACAGCAGAGAAATATATGTAAGCCCACAGAGACTCCCTCAACTCCCTGTTCTGTCCATGTGCCTCCCTTTCCTGGCATCTCCCTATACTTGGAGCCTACTGGCCTTTCCCTGTGATGCTCTGCAGAAGTCTGCTCTGCACTACTGGAGCCATTTACCAAAAGTGCCTGGGAGATTATGTCCCCTTAGGATGAGCCATAGCCAATAGCTGATGGGATAAACCTCTGAAAGATCAGCTCTCTTGGAGGTGGAACAGATTCTTAAGTATAATTTATATGCCAGGCTGCCCTTCAGGAGCCATCTGAGGCCAGGACTTGTGATCTCCTTCCTCCCTGACCAGCACTCCTTGCTATCTTAAAGACTTTTTTTGAATGTACATCTTTAATAACTTAACTGTACACAATCTTCATCTCATGATCTGCTTCTACAGAACTAACCTCAAGGCAAAGGGTATTAACAGCGTTGCTGAAGAGAAATAAGCATCTTAACATAATTATAAGGCAGGGGACTCTTTCAACTTCCCAAGCTATTATTAATTTCTTAACTGTATTCAAATTTCCCCCAGGGCACTGTAACAACACACACACACAAAAGAAACTCATCAGGCACATGAAAAATGTGAGGATAGCCCTCACTGGTGTGGCTTAGTGGGTTGAGCATCATCCTGCAAACCAAAGTGTTGCTGGTTTGATTCATAGTCAGGGCACATGCCTGGGTTGCAGGCCATGTCCTCAGTTGGGGGTGTGCGAGAGGTGATCAACCTATGTTTCTCTCATAATTGGATGTCTCTCTCCCTTTCTTTCTCCCTCCCTTCCCCTCTGTCTATAGGTAAATAAAATCTTTTTAAAAATGTGAGGATGGTGACTCTATAATGTTCACTGTCACCTTAGGTACAAGATAATACTTCAACTGTTCAGATATGTCAAATTATATAGATGTGTGCATTATAATTGTGCAAATTATATACATGTACACATATACGTGTATATATAATGTATTAGACTATAGAAAAAAGTTCATTTCTATTACACAGCAGACGCTGCTGATTCTCTGATCAAGAGACTAGGTAGCAAACATCGGTAAGGGCACAGAAAGATTAACTGGACAACTGGGTTGCCTCGATCCAGCTGGTGCAAGAATATAATAAAATCCAAATCAAATACTACAATCTGCAGAACATGGTTATAAAACCACATTCAATGTGGAGAACTATTCAAAAGAATACAGTTTAAGTGGAATCTGGAAGCTCTATAGAGTGGCCCGCTGGAGTTTTAAGCAACAATTCTTGGTATTGAGTTAGAATAAAAATTTTCTATTGACAGGTGGCTACAATCAGTATCTAAGTCCCTAGGAAAAAAGCTGGCATGGACCACACGAGGGGTTCAGATCCAGAACTAGCTTCCAGTTTGTTGCATAAAAATAAGGCAGCAGAAACCCATGGATGGTGACTAATTTGACACACAACGAAGTTTGCAGAGACTGCAATACCATGCTCACGCTGGGTTAGGGGTTGGTATAGTAAATGTCTCTCTGCTTTCATCCAGATGAGAGGGGTTATGGATGGAGAGTCTTCAAGTATTTGTGGACTCTACCACTCACGAGGAGGGGAGTGGTAGTGCCCAACTGCAATCATTTTAACAGTTACTAGGGTAATCGCCGTCCCCATTTTCTACCCCCCCCAACTGCTTTTTTCCTCCTTCGACCCTTTCTCCTCCTCCTTCTCCATCCTGATCGGCAGCAACAGCTTTACTGAGATCTTACCATGTACCTGATACTATTGTAAACAACTTGAACATAATCACCCACTTAATTTTCAATACAGCCATATGAGAAAGGTTTTATAAGGCTCCCATTTTACAGATGAGGTGACTGAAGTTAAAGAGGACTTATGTAATTTGCCCATGTTTCCAGTATAGTAATGGGAGAGCGAGGAGTCAAATCCAGGCAGGGTACCAGAGCCCCCACTCTAGGAAAATACATTCCAGTAGCCAGTGATTACTGTACAACTAACTAAGGTAATGCTATGGCTGGCTGTGTCCTATGTCCAAGGAATTATCTTTAAATTTGGAGAAAGGGATTCATCTCCCTTTTTTAAATTCCATTTTAAATTCTTATTTCCAAATTCCTCTGGGATCCATCTATTCCACCTCTTTATGAAGGCTCTCTTCATCCTCTGAAATCCTTTATTGTTTATTTGGGGCTTAGCCTGCATATTGAATCACCAGTTCTCACTTCATTTATTTGCCTTCTCACCCAACTACATTAAATTGTCTCTGAAAGAAGACACTGCATCTTAGAAGTGCTGCACATTACAGAGACTTAACAGAAAAGTCCTGTTGACATATTAATTGCAAACTGATAAAGTAGGGATTTTCCAACAATGGAATATGTTGCCAAGTAGATGCTATCAAATCCCCTTCCAAAGATATTTATAAATAGGATTCAGTCTTAGCCCTTTCAGGTGATTTACTGTGGTCCTACTTGAAGTGAAAAGAATGATCTCTAAAAATCCCTTCTGAGCCTGTGACTTGATACCTCTGTGATCTGTCTTCCTAAACCTCCACATCCCTTCCTTTCAAGGTATCTGCAGCATAAGAAGACTGGACAATCTTGACCTAAGGCAGAATGCAATATTTAAAAAATCGTAATCTTTGGAGACAGTTTGGGATATTAGTTTATGCTTTATAATGTAATAGCTGGGTAATCTTCATCAACTTTTGCATACCTAAGCCTGTTTATTCATTCACAAAATGAGTTTAATGACAGTACCTTAGAGGGTTAGCCCAACAAAATGTAGAAATGTGGAAGTTAATGCAGCATCTGGAGAACCATAAACACCAACAAATATTAGTCCCCTTTCCTTTCTTGTAACTTAATCCTTGATACAATCTAATCATTCCATTAGTTGTTTTCTTTCCATAGAAAATGGCCATTTAACATGTGTGAGATTGTGACTATGTATAAATAATGAATGAAACACTTATACCACAAGGCTCCATAGGGTAACTGGAAGATAAGTAAACTCCAGATGTTAACCGAAGAGTTGGCAATGATCTGATATCACAAAGACACACACACACAAACCCATACCTTATAAAAGTTCTAAGGAAGCCTTCAGATCAGAAACAGTTCATTTTTAGAAAATGAGTCATTGTCATGTGATGGCCATTTATTGCAGCAGCTCAGGAAGACAAGGAAGCCCCATGCAGTAGCGAAAGTTATGGAAAGCAAACGTTAACAATTGGAGGAAATTTTAAATTACAGGATCAGTGTAATAGCAAGTAAGGAGAGAAGTGGTAAACTAACATAATGATGTACTTAATGAGCTCTGTACCAGAATGTCTCAGTTTTGAAAGATTATAGGGAGACAAAGAATAATGTGAGATTAACATATTAACATTGGTATTAGTGGCTATTCCATTTGGGACTGGGCAGGATTGCCAAAGAAAAATCAAAGGATGATTGCAAACCAGGCCTGAGTTCAGAAAAGAATGAGAAATCAGGACTAGGACAAGCTCATAATATAAGCCATTCCAGGCTAAGAGGCTCATTCACCACATTACCCTAATAAAAAGGTTTTGACAGTAACAGGGAAACTACATCATGGTTCTAGGTAAATATTAGTATTTGTTTAGTGAAGTTATCATATTTATAACTAAACTACTTAGTAAATTGAGTTTTTATACTATAGATTTAGAGTCTTCTCAACAAATTGTATATATATATTTTTTTAATTTTTAAAAGATTTTATTTACTTATCTTTAGAGAGAGAGGAAGGGAAAGAGAAAGAGAGGGAGAGAAACATCAATGTGTGATTGCCTCCTGTGTGCACCCCACTGGGGATATGGACCACAACCCAGGCATGTGCTCTGAGTGGGAATCGAACTGGTGATCCTTTGGTTCTCAGGCCAGCATACAATCCACTGAGCCATACCAGCCAGGGTCAAATTTTATAAATTTTTTAATCTTTTCAGAATGTCATGATTTAAAATCCATTTAGTTTGTGAAGAATAGAAAATCCACCACAATTTACAGTTAGAGTCTTTGTTTCCAGAATGATTTGAATTCAAAGTTAAGAAATAACCTCTAGCCTTGGCTGGTATGGCTCAATGGATTGAGTGCCAGCCTGCAAACCAAAGGGTCACCAGTTTGATTCCCAATCAGAGCACATACCCGGGATGCGGGCCAGGTCGCCTGTAGGGGTCGAGTGAGAAGCAACCACATACTGATGTTTCTCTCCATCTCTTTCTCCCTTCCTTCCCCTCTCTCTAAAATTTTTTTACAAATTGAAATAACTTCTATTAATATATCCTTAAACTATCCTTTCTCTTCTGCATGTGATAAAAGATTGTATCAGCATATATTATAAATATATACAACCATTTGATTAATTGTGCACACACACACCTGCTCACAATTTACTTTCAACATTATATCTTATGGAAGAAAAATTCACATTACAGAACTCACAAAATAAAGAAGTCAATTCAAGATTCACTAATTTCTTAGTGTAAAAATTTTAAACTAGAATAAGCAATTCTCAGAAAACTAATATCATCAATCACTGAAAATAAACGTGAATGGCCTCCACATATAAAGATAATAAATGCTAGAAATATTTGTACATATTTACCATATATTAGAGTTTTATTTGGGGACTGTTTAAATGAAATTCATTTAAAATTTTGCATTCATGATGTTTCTTGAGTTGGTATTTAATGGCAATTATAAATTTAACTTTGTTTACATGGGCTAATTATGCAATCCAAATTTAAATTAATTTTCATTAATAAAAACAATATAGTGCATTGACAACATCCAACTGCATTCAATTGCATTTTATTTAGCCACTAAAATTCATCTGAAATAAACAGTAATTAAATATCTGCAATATTAATTTTAAACTCAAATGATATGCTAATCACAATCTTTACAGACAATTACTTCAGTTTGAAACACAGAATTACTTACATTTTTTAAGCATTTGAGCATTATATGTTTTAAACATGGATATTTCTCCATCAGTATAATGACCCTCTATGATTTTATGGGTCAAAGACCATGAATTACCATATGATCACTTCAACCATAAGTACTTCATCCTTGGGACATGGTTAAGCAAACAAGACATCTAGACTGATATCATGTCTACTTCTGAAAAATTCTAGGTTCTCTGAGGTAGGCAGCCATGTCATTAATGTAAAGAGCCCGTCAGAACCTGCTGAAATAACAGGTGTTCTGTATATGCAAAAAATGGAACTACTAACATTATTCTTTGCAGAATTGGATACTTAGTGGTTTTGACACATTTTTCTACCTATAAAAATTAAATTAGCCACTCCATAATAAAGCATGGGTCTTGGAGGTGGATGGGGAGATCTGAAAAACAACACACCTTATCATTATAGTAAGAGGCAGAATATATGAGTGGACAGTGACAAGATCATGAACGAAAACAGAACTCTGGTGCACAACTGGCAGCAATGATCCTGGGGACACGAACAACTATCTGCACATCAGACTTGTAAGGTTGGGCCATCTCTAGCAAAACTCCAGGAAGCCAGACAATAATCCTGCATCAATCAGCCCCAAATGGCTAAAACTAGATAAATAACTGACAGCTTTCCTAAATTTTATTTCCACTTCAGACTTAGGACCAACCAGAAAAATAAACAAAATATACACCTCTAACTAATCCTGTAGGATGCCCCACCTGTAGTTAGCCCATCTACAGCCTCCATCACACCATGCCTATAGCCTTCCCCATTTTTCACTATATGCTTTCTCATCCCTCTGTCTGCCTTTGAGTCTCTACTAAACACAAGTGACAGTGGCTATCTCCCTTACTATAGCAAGTTCTGAATAAGTAGTCTGTGTTTGTTCTCCTTTGAGTGCTCTTTATATCCACAATGGAAAATTGTGAAAGGTGAGTTTATAGGTATCTTTTTTTTAACATTTGTCCATAGATTACCTCTATTCTAATGAGTTAATAAACTTTCATAATCAGAAAATGTAAATGCTATTTACAAATAGAGGAAATATACCCTTTATCCACCATAACCATATACTTTGAATATGGGTGTGCGTAGACAGGGGTAGCAGCTCAGGAGCCATCTGGGGGAGAGACTTGGCTAGACTGTGTATTATGGATCTTCAATTGGAATATTACCTTTTCTTAGTGGAAACTACTTGGAAGTCCTGCAATATGATGCTTTGTAGTTTTCTTTCTAACTCAAGAACAAATTATCAGAATTCTGACTATTTTCTAACTCTTAACATCTAGAGTTTGAAATGCTCTTTGCTAAGAATGGCTGATGTTTGACAACAGACCACTGACCATCAGAAGAAATGGCTAAAACTATTTTCAGTGCATCTAAAGGACACATATAGTGCACCTTAAGTATGACAATCTTAATTGTCATAAAAACTTACTTTGTTATCCATCCTTCTCATGAAGTAAATAATCCAGCATGAAAGGAATATGGGAAGAAAAGTAGCCAGCTATTAATGAGTAATTACAATGGGACAGGTATCAAATACTTTTACATGTATTCTACAATTTAATGTCACAAGAACCCAATATGGCAAGTACTATTATTCTCCTCATTTTCAAATTAGTCTTTTGTTACCTAAATAAATTAGTAGCTTGTCTAAGATAAAATGCTTACTACTGGCTTAACGCAGACATTTTTATATCAAAGCCTATTCTCTTAACCATTAGCTGGAACATCTCCCTAGCCCAACCATCAAAAGAAGACATAATATCTATATACACACCTGACTATAAAATATGGATCAAGTACTAATAAGAGAAGAAAATTTACCATATCTTCTCTTCTTATATCTGATGATCTAATATTAATATTGCTTCTTACATATCCAAATTTCACCCACACATGAGAAGTTATGAATACCAGACTTCAAAAGCAAACAGATAAATTCCATCTTGAATAGTTTAACACATGAAAATATATTGCTTACTGCATACTTAAGGGAGATTTTACCTTCTCATTTTCTGAAATGGGCATCATAAATTGTATAAGATGCAGACACTCAATATGTAGTATACAGCAATGGTAACAAGTACAATCGATAGACTTACGGTGTTAAGTTTCATCTTTACAAGTTGTACAGTCTCTGAGAGGTAACTTAACTTTTTCATGACACAATTTCTACATCTGACAAATGGGAATGAGCCATGCAACCATTCTTCTTGGTTGTTACAAGCAGTAAAAGAGACAATACTTTTTTAAAATACTGTATCAATGAGTGGAAAGATCTTGAAACAGTCACATCAAAATTTCTCTAGTTTGAAAACAACATAAAATTTTGAAAAAATTCCCAAGATTGCACACCTGTAATTTACCTATGTCATGCATTCCTGAAAGCCTCTTTAGAAACAAACTAAATGGGTTTCCAAAGAAAGAATACCCTTGTGGGAAAGGGAGAGAAGGAGAGGGGAGAGGAGGGTGGATGAAAGGAGATAAAGGTCAATGGAAAAGAGAAGAGAGTAGAAAAAGAGGCCAACATGCCCACTATTGTTTTGTTTTCTGTTCATAACACAGAGCTTCCTAACCCCTGAACTATTTTGATAACCTTGGGAAGTTCTCCCAATAGTCCACTTCTCAATAATTTCCAACTTGTGTCTTAGTTTCTCAAAGAGAGGAGAAACTGTTGATTGTTTTCTGGTGTAATTAGAAGCTGGATTTTAATTAAGTCAACAATGAGATTAATGAATGTAAAGTTCCTTACTTTGTTGCCAAGATAAAACAAGTAATTGAAAGCTGAATGGTTAGAAGCAGGCAAAATAGGTTATAGGTTGAGCTGATGCCAAGTTGTTCTCAGTAAATAATCAAAAGAAGCACAGCAAAGTCCTCTGACTCTATTCTTTACCTCTTGGTCTCTTGTGCTCTTTAAATTGGAAGG
>VMDR010031399.1:0-12057 GCA_007922815.1 Macrotus californicus | reverse complement strand
ATGGATGTACCAGTGCATGCTTAATCAGGTTAATCTTAATTATCTTCAAAGAGATTATGGTTTCTGTAAATCTCTGAAAGAACCTTGATATTCTGTTCTATTCTGTTCTGAAAGAACAGCTGGGGCTGAGTTTGTGGGAAGTGTGTGTGTGCTGCATGTGTGTGCTAGACACACCAGGGTTTGCATCCTCCTGACTTTACTACTGTCTTTTTATTTTATCTGAAATGAGTTTTTATGATAATGATAAAAATGAGAATAATAAATTAAGTAGTGAGAATTAAAGGAAATAATATATTTTATATATAAAGTATGTATCATTTATGTAATATATTTTTATATGCAACATTAATATATAGTATATACTGATTATTTTTGACAGAATCTCACAGTGGAAATATTTTTAAATAATTTTAAAATTTGAAAACGAATTTAAAACAACTTGAAAAAGCCATGTGGTAGGAAAAAACAATAACTTATCCAGTATTATTTTGGTATGTTTATTTCATCTTTTATATACATTGTCCTAATTTTAGAAAGGAAAGGAAGCTGTTAAGTGTACTTGTAAGATTTTTAGGGGAAAAAATGTTAAAATCCCACCTAACAATTATTTTGATAGCCCTGGCTAGTGTGGCTCAGTGTATTGAATACTGGCCTGCAAACCATGAGGTCCCCAGTTTGATTCCCAGTCAGGGCACATGCTTGGGATGCAGGCCAGGTCCCTGGTTAGGGGGTGTGTGAGAGGCAACCACACATTGATGTTTCTCTCCTCCTCTTTCTCCTTCCTTTCCCCTCTCTGAAAATAAATAAATAAATACAATCTTTTTTAAAAAAATAGAATTTTGTTGATAAAGGAGTAGGTATGTTTAGTAATAAACAATGATTTTTCCCCAACTAGAGTTTGAAGAACCTGGAAGTTGTATCTTTATAAAGTTGGTGCCTAAGTAGTAAAATAGAGTTTAGAGAAGTCCCATTGTTACTTGAAGTACACATATGCATCTTGAAGAGCTCTTAATCTGTTCAGTTTATATACAAAATTTTGTTTGTACATTTTTCTGGGAAGAGAATCCATGAATTCAGATCCTCAAAGGGACTGTTATCTCTAAAAGTTAAGGACACCTTTACTAGAGTAAAACTTCATAAAGTTCATTACATCTTCGTTTTAAAGTGGTTTGTATTTCAGAGCAATTATTGCCTCATAATGTTTCATGTGGCTTGTCTTTTTAAATATTAAAAACTTAATAGTACCTACATTTTCTTTTCCTTTTTTAGTCTACAGTTTTTTCCATTTGCTACAGCCCTAAGAATAACCATTTTAGCCCTGGCTGGTGTGGCTCAGTGGATTGAGCGCCAGCCCGTGAACCAAAGGGTCGCTGGTTTCATTCCCAGTCAGGGCACATGCCTGGGTTGTGGGCCAGGTCCCCAGTGGGGGCCGTGCAAGAGGCAACCACACATTGATGTTTCTCTCCCTCTCTCTCCCTTCCTCTCACTCTAAAAATAAATAAAATCTTTAAAAACAAAAAATAAAAGAGATGAGGAAATCTCCTTCCTTAAAAAAATAATAATAATCATTTTAGAAAGTACATGATGACATAAATTTTACTATTTAATTTTCAAACCTTTCTTCCATCCTACGTGAATTCTGTCGTTCCATAACGTGACAGAAAAGGAATGTAGTATGTTTTGTTCTACTGGACATATATGTCAGTTTTATTCATTACAATCCCTGTACCTGGCACCTCTCTACTTAAATTCTTCAGCACTGAGGGAAATAAGGCAAATGGAAAGAGAGAAAAGGCACGTCCATTTTGTTTCATTGTGCCAGTCTCTTCAGATGAAAACTTAAATGTTCATTCTACCGGCCAGCTCTTTGCTATGTAACTATCGCTGAATTACTAGCCCTTCCCCTCTCAGTCAGAAAGGTAGTAGGACACAGGCGAAAAACCCAGTAGTAGTCAGTGTCTGCAAAAGAATTCGAGGGGGTGATGCTTGTCACTCAGAAGAGCCCTCCATGGAAAAATCTGTACCTTTGGCTATTTTCTACCACTTCTGTGCAAGTGCTACTTTATTTTTATACATGATGTCGCATTATTGGTTTTCCTTATATTCCTGAAAGAAACCTTTGAAGGAAGTAGGTAAACATGGGTTTTTGGTTGTTACTTACAAGTATATTCATATGGCATAAATCCTTTTCTTTCATACAGTTATCACAAAGGAATTCTGAAATATAACCTTAATGAAGAATACAGTATATTGTCATAGGCAGAAAGTACAACCTTTTAGCAGGGAAAGTAACTATATATTGAATTTACTGAAACGGTCAGTGTCTAGATAGTTTTTTCATCATAGCTTTACGTGAGAATAGAGCTTTATTTTAAAAGGGAGATGAATGAATTCAGTTAATAATCTGCTGGGTCATGAGAGTTCAAGGAAATGGTAAAGCATATAAAACATCGTTCCCCTTATAATTTATTCCTCTCTTCAAAAACTCTCATGCTCCCCCCTAAAAATATTCTCATACTCATTTAAGGTCTTCCTAACTACATTTTTAGAAGGATTAAGCTCAAACTAAATATTCTGACAGGGTTTTGTTTTTATCTTGAATATAAATTTATATTTCTTAAAACTTTTTTCCATTTTATTTGTTTTTCTCTCAGTGTCTATATTAAACTAATAATTAAGTTAATCTCCTTCACTAGCCTGTTAACCCTTCTCCCCTCTCTTCTGTTTGACATGAATTTTATCTAAGGTGGGGCCCACCCTGTCAGTGCTTAGTATATGTACTCTCCACTGTTTCAAAGTGGGAAAAACAATTTAATTACAAAAAAAGTGTGCCATCTTGTGGAGAATAGTGCGATCAGCACAGTCTTCTTTACCCCTAAAAAATAAGAGGTAGATATTGCACTTGGGCTCTTAAAATAAAAAGTCTGCCTCTTTGTGAAAAATAGTGTAAAGACATTGATTTATTAACATTTCTACCTTATTTTTAGGGGACGTAGATATGTAGATTAGTACTACTGGTCCTCAGTAGCCGTAGGGTTTATCCAATACTGGTACCAAAAAGACCTGTACCTAAGAATATGGTTGAATTTTAGTTTTTGTGGCCTGAGTAATGAGAGATTTATTTATTGGTTGATGATTGATTCATTATAGTCTCTGAGAATGAAACTTTGAACAATTGGTTTAACAGTAGGCTTTTATTGGTCAATTTACTTCAGTTCCTTTCTTTCATTGGCTCCTCCTTTTCAATCAGTCTCATATGCTGCAAGCTGAGATCTGACCATGCTACATCTGCCTAAGATCTTCTGCAGCTACTCCATACCCCATTGTCTGTGGCTCTGGCTCCTCAAGTTCTTAGGCTCCGTATTGTCATGTAACCCCTTCTGCATTCTGGCTATTACCCATCTTTTTAACCTCACCTTCACCTGCTGCTTTTTGTGTTCTTCTTTTAAATTGAACAGTGCGTTTATTGATTTCATAGTTTTTACCAGTTTGCATGCATTATTTAACTCTCACAGTTGCTTTATGAGATTAAAAACTGTGTGTCATTTTAGAGATGAGAAAACAGTGGTTAAGGAACTGTGTGGTGATTGCACAGCTGTGGGGGTAGAGCTGCAGTTCTGTCTGAGATCTGTCTGACTTCAGAGTCCGTGTCTTTTAAAGCACTTTTCGTGTTTTTCTGTCTCTGTACCCTTATTTTTTACTCTGTTGAAATCTCCTCTTCTTTGTCCCCTGTTCTGTCAACAAAGCCACCTTGTGATGCAAATACCACTGTTACCTTCAAGCCTTCCTTTCCTGAGTCCCCTCAACCAGATGTACTCTCCTCCCTCTTTTGAGGCCTCTTGGTGCTTTTTACTTTTCTTATGGCATGCAGCTAGCCTGCAGTCGTGGTGCTTTATGTCCTTGTTTTATACTCTCAACTTGACCGGAAGCTCCTTGAGGATAGGGACTGTTTTTGTTTTGTTTTTCTCTAAAGTGCTTTGCCGATTTAGACTAGTACTCAAAACATATTGGCTGAACATTCCTCTGAATGCTGGGAGAAATGGATGACCTCTATAGCCTGTTTTCCTTTAAGAAAAAAAAAGAGAGGGCTGCTACTTGAGGAGGATTATACTGCCCCAGGGATGTACATGAATAGTTACACAACCTTTAAGCATGAGAATGGACATTCAGTAAACCAGACTACTACCCTGTTGCAAATAATGTTTTTCTTTTTTTATTTTCTTCTCACTACAGTTCTGTCCAGTTATTTCTATACGCTTTAAAAGTCTTTTGTATTAGTTACACATTTAAATAATACTTCTACTGGTATTAGTTTCTAGATAATATTTCATGTCTGAATGATTTAACTTAAATAATTTGAAGATTTAATTAAAATTGGTTAATGCACTTCATTCAGGTATGTCAGAAGGTCCTCTTTTTGACTGATTATTCAATTTTACTATTAAACTTCAACTGGGACCAAAAAAGTATTCATAGACAAGAATGACATCTTGGATTCATTCCATTGGGATGCTTGTTCTGTGCCAGATTTTATTTTGCTCAGCTATCAATGAGGCTGTTGTGGAAATGTGGTTTTCTTTGCTGTGAGAATTTATGCGTACAAAGAGACTTGCTTTTCAAAAAGAACATTGAGAACCCAGAGCCCAAGAGGAAGGGTTATTAAAGTTAATGAACCAGGGTAACCTTATCCAGAGGGTGCCCAGAAACACTATAAAACAAAAGGTCAACTGCTAGTGCTATTTTAGTGATACCCCCCTCCCTCTCCGGGCTTCAGAATTTGATAGGGTTAACTGCCTTTGTAGTGAGGCCTTGGCAAATAATTTTTAAGCCAGATGAAAAATCTTCACATTTTTCCTGTAAAATTCTACACATCTGGGCATTAATTACCGTGTGCCATTTGGAAAGCAGAATGTTACTTAACTAATGATAATGGGTTGTTTTGTAGTTCTGAGATCTGACAGTTTTTAATAGTTCAGTTGCCATTATTTCACATTTGTACTGAGCTGAAAGTATTCTAGGTACCGAGTTAAATGTGGAATCAGACACAATAATACTGTTTTTTTTTTACATCTGTACTACCTAATAACTACAAATATTTCTTACTTCCATACATTTTAAAGCAGAGGGTCAGACTCATTTTCACTGGGGGCCACATCACCCTAGCGGTTGCCTTCAAAGGGCCGAATGTAATTATAGGGCTGCATAAATGTGACTCCTCCTTAACAGTTAAGCGAGAGCTTGGTGCTTCTGCCAGGTAGAAACAAGGTGGAGGGCTGGATTCGGCCTGTGGGCCTTGTGTTTGCCACCTGTGTTACAGCGGTATAGATGCTGTTCATACCTGACAGCTTTCAGGATGTTTTCATGTAGCTGATATCTGAAGAACTTCACCACAACACTGAGAATTTTGTAAATAAAGAAACTAAGAAGCAGTGAGGTTAACTGACATGTTTTTGAGTAAGCACAAGAACTCAGTCCTGTTCCAGTGATCGCTTCTTATCCAGAAGTGTTGTTTTGATTTCCCAAGATTCTTGGGGCACAGAATGGGACATTTCACTTAGAAAATTCACTTAGAGTTTGAAATTATATGACAATATGACAAAAATCTCTTAGAAGACAGTTCAACTCTATAATGGCAAGAATTTTCTTAAATGGTGTTACAGTGTTTCCAAGAGCACTTTGAATTGTATGTAACCCTTCATGGTCAGACATAATTTACATGGCTGTCTCTTCATGTATAGGGCTAGGGCATGTCAGTTAAAGAGTAGATGTCTTTACAGTTTTCCTGTAACGTCTTATTTAACTTTATAAAAAATAATTGCTAGGCTTTATATCACCAGTAGCCATAAAACATTTATTTACAAAAGGGGAAAATAGTTCAAGTAAAGTCACTCTTACTATATAAAGAAGAATGGGATATACACATTGTGATGTGTAAAGAGTTTCACTATTAACTAAGCAAGAAATCAGTTTCATCACAGGGATAAAGTCCATGGGTAAAATAGATATTTCAGAGTTAGAAGACACCAAATTCTCAAGGTAACCTACAGTGATTTGAAGTTGATTATGAGAAGTTAAATCTACTTACTACCATATATACACACACACATATATATGGAAAATTTCCCCCAGTTTCCATGGGAATACCAAAGCATGTGTGTTACTATATTTTTAAGATATCTAACTTTAACTGCCAGTCAGTTATTGTTTTTGGTATTGCATTAGAAAGAAAACAATTTAATGTGATTCCCCCCTCCCCCCATAATAGCTAGATGTCTTGCCCTGACTGGTGTGGCTCAGTGGGTTGGGCATTGTCCTGCAAACCAAAAAGGTCACCAGTTCAATTCTGGGTGAAGACACAGGCCTGGGTTGCGGGCCAGGTCCCCAGCTGGGGGTGTGCGGGAAGCAACCGATATGTTTCTCTCGCACATTGATGTTTCTTCCCCTCTCTTTCTTCCTTCTCCTCTCTCTAAAAAATAAATAAGATATTTTTTTTTTAAAAAAGAAAGAAATAGCTAGATGTCTTTATATTTTACACTGTATATTTCTCTGGGATTTCTTTTTTTTCCTCTTTTTCCTTTTTTTTTTTTTTTTCTAGCCTGAAGCTGCATTATTAAATAGTAAATGTAAATTTTTTGTGGCTGAACTGACTGAACTGACTGCACATCAGATTCACCTTGGATACTTTAAAAATAGACAGACTCTTTTTACCTGCAGAATCGGAATCTAGGGGATGCCTCCTCGTTAGTTGTATTTTTTTAAATCTCTCAAAGTAGTGGTTCTGCAGCAGCCTTTTCATACACTCGTGTTTAGGAAATACTAGTGTAGAAATACTTTGGAATGTTACCAGTTTAAAAGTTTTAAGTTTATTTACATGTAACTTCTTCAATGATCTTAGAGACAACTGGATAAGTCTGGGTGCGTAAACTTATACTTTGTCTTTATCTTCTTACACATATTTTTCTAATTTTCATAGAGACCGTTTATTTGTTTGGTGGCTGGGATGGAACACAAGATCTTGCTGACTTCTGGGCATACAGTGTGAAGGAGAACCAGTGGACATGTATCTCTAGAGACACTGAGAAAGAGGCAAGTTTTCAGAATTTTCATCCATCTGTATTGCATTAGGGGTGTGGGTGTACGCTTCTTTTTCCGGATGATTCGTGTTCTTTTGTAACATCCATGAGCAGTGGTAGCAGGAGAATTCGTGGTGAACAAGTTTGACTTAAGTACTTTTACATTCCAGCTTCTATACCTGGTTGTACATGAACAAATCTGTCTTACAGAGATAAATAGAAGTGGGTATCAAATACATAGTTTTTACTACTTTATAACTGTGTGTGTGATATAGAAGTGGCAGGTGTTCCTATAACCTCTACTCTTATTTCAAGCATTCATCTTATTTTGAGTTCCTCAGGAAAATTGTGCTTTGGATGTCTTCATTATCTCACTATTTTGGTCCTTCTGTATTTGACCAAATATCGGTTTTACAAATGATATGTATTTTATTTCTAACTAAAACTGTACATATGTATTTGTGTCTGTTGATACATGTATCTGTAAAGCATTTCCGTAGTCAATAAGATGGCTTGGATTTATGGCTTTGAATTACGTAAGTGCGTAATTATACATTGGTATAAAGCAAAAATTCAGATTTTTACAAACTTTCATAGAATTTTTTATTGTACCCTTTAAGATGTGTCAGATTACAAGGTTAAAAATAAACTTAACAAAACAGTAGGAGCTGCAAATGAAAAGTGGGAGAAAAAGACCTGATTTAATCTAGGAAGGCCATTTCAAAAAGATTTGGTGCTATGTCTTTAGTCCCAGGAAACCTAAGCAAATTCTTGATTATTCGTGTGTTCCATTGATTAATCATTCTTATCTTTCCAAATGTATCTTAAAACTTCTATGTATTATCCCTGTGTAAGTAAGAAAAATGGCCTTTGTTTTTCAGTATTAAAGCAGCATTTTCCGAAATTATTATTTCTATCCTCAACATAAATAAAGACACCTAAAAAAAATACGTAACTGCCCTGGCTGGTGTAGCTCAGTGGATTGAGTGTGGGCCTGTGAACCAAAGGGTTGCTGGTTGGATTCCCAGCCAGGGCACAAGCCTGGGCTGCAGGCCAGGTTGCCAATTGTGGGAGTGTGAGGGGAAACCACACATTGATGTTTCTCTCCCTCTCTTTCTCTTTCCCTTCCTCTCTCTCTTTAAAAATAAATAAATAAATAAATAAAATCTTTAAAAAAAAACCTAACTTTTTTCTCTTAAACTATTTTAAATGTAGGTTGATTGCCTCTGTAATTATTCTTGTAATAAGTCTAGGATTTATCCTGAAACGCTCCCTCTTATTAATAGAGTGTACCTAATAAGTGCTTAATTAATATCCAACAGTTCTAGCACCCAATATTGCATTTTACATGTCTTTTCCTGTCTGTCTTATTGGCGTTAATTCCAACTTCCTGATTTCTTTCTTCAACATTTTTGCCTGTTGCTGACCCTCAGATCTATTTTCCATTTATTAGCACACTCTTTAAGAAAAAAATATCTGGCATGTGGCACCTGCTCAAAGCCAATGTTTAGCTTCCATTTCTGTTATCTATATTTTATTTCATTCAAAACTTTAAAAAACTTTATTGGCATTTACTAGTAAGCATTTCTTTTACTCAGGAGTTTACGGATCGACTGGGTCATTCTTTGGGTTTTGACCGGCTCACTGATGTGTCAGGAGTCAGCTTGCTGTCGGCTAGTGCAGTATAGCTTCAGGTGGGACTGCCTGGCTTTGTTCTTCATAGCTCTTCACCTTCCTGTTGGCTAGTTGAGACTTGTTCTCATGTCGAGGGCAGAGCTACAAGGGGGATGAAATAGACATGAGCATGCCACCAAATTTGTTTTTGTCCATTGGCCACAGGAACTCAGGTGACCAAGTCCAGAGTCACTGTATGGTGAGGAGCACTATCAAAGGGAAGTCAGAATAACAACAGTAACCAGAATGATTAAGCAATTTATCTACCTTAGTTCCTTGTGCTTTGAGTAAAAACTTCAAATTTCTCATCATGATTTTGTCCCTATTCACCTTTCTAGCCTCGTCTCCAAATTTTATGTGCCAGCCATACATACTGTAGTTGTTGGAGTTAATCAGCTTTTCACCTGTGTCCTTTGGCAATAGTTTTTTTCTTTGTTTGGAATTAACAGAGTGTCCTCCGCCCATGTACCCAGCTTTTACCTAGTAAATGACTATTAATTTTTTAAAACTTGGTTCAAACGTCACTTCCTCTGTGAAGTGTTCTTGACTTCTCCATGTAGAATTAGAAGTGGTTTTTTTTTGTTTTTTTTTGGTGTGCTCATTTAATGCCTTATATTCCATACATGGGTTACTATAATGATTGGTTTGCATTCCTGTTTTCCTACCTAGACTCTGAATTCCTTAAGGCATAAATCATATGCTTACTCTTTAGTGAGCAGGTAGGTGTTAGAACTGAAATGAAAAGTTAATGCTAGAGTAAAACAAAGGACTGATAAATACAAAATTCAGGAGAGTGGCCATTTGGCTTTAAAAGAGATTGGTTTACCCAGGACCTCAAAGGTAATATTAATGTTCTACTTTTGAAGCTGGGCATGGGTGTTTATTTTTTTATACCACTTATATATAAGTAATATTTAGAATGCAGTTAATAATTATTTAAAACTAACCCTGGAAAAATACAGAGATTGTTTTGACAAGAACACTGTCTCTGTTATTTTGAAGTCAATAGCTATAAGTGGGAACCTGGTACTGGAGTGCAGATTTATTATAGTTTATTATTACTTCTTCATATAGACACCAAAAAACCTTTTGTTGATCTGTCTGTGAATTGAATTGTGGTATATGGCTCTAGCAGAAAGACTCTTTTCTTCCAAAATTAAACAGTTAATATTTCATTATCTAATTTTACTTCCTATACCAGTGAGTACAAGTTACTGTTTGATGATTCCCCAAGGCCTGTGTTTTAAAAATATGGTATACAATTAAAAAGTAAAATTAATATAAATCACTTAAGTTAAATATGTATCTAATAACACATTTAAGAGATTGAAAGATGGGATGGCTCAGCTCTTAAAGAGAATAATTATTTTTATTTATATACTTTTTAATAATCTTTTTTTTTAGATTTTATTTATTTATTTTTAGAGAGAGGGGAAGGGAGGGAGAAAGAGGTAGAGAAACATCAGTGTGTGAGAGCTACATCAATTGGTTGCCTCTCACATGCCCCCCACTGGGGACCTGGCCTGAAACCCAGGCATGTGCCCTGACTGGGAATTGAACTGGCGACCCTTCAGTTTGCAGGCTGGCACTCAGTCCACTGAGGCATACCAGCCAGGGCAAGAATAATCATTTTAAATGTTCAAGGTGATATGCATGCAAGTAAGTTTTTATAGGTTCAAAAATGTATTTTTCTTTAGTTTTGCATTTTTATCAACTCTTTAATGTCTGACTTAGCGGAAAACAACTAGATCTTCCTATCTGTTGCTGCACTTAATCTCTTGTGACATATTGTTTTGTGTGAAATATATGAAAAAAATTGGACCTCATATAGATATGTTTTTGGAAAGGAAAGTAGTGTTTTAATATCCCCTTTTACATAATTACACAAAATATACTGGGATCAATTATTTAAAATATCCAAGACCTCTAACCTGAAAATTCCAGGAGTGCTGCAGGATATTAAAGAAGACTGACAGTAATGGAGATTTAACTACGTTCATGGATTACAAGATAATATTAATACATCACTTCTCTCCAAATTGATTTATAGATTCTCATTCCGAATCATAATTCCAGCAGTTTTAGAAATTGACAATATGATTCTAAAACTTTATGTGCAAATGTAAAGGACCTAGAAGAATCAGGATAATTTTTTTTTAAAGAGAATAGAGAGGTCTTATATTACCTGACCTCAAAGAGTGTCATGTTGGTATATGAACAGACCAAGAGATAATGGAGCGGAGTAGAGTGTCCAGAAAGAGACATATATGATCAATTAATTTTTGACAAGGGTCAGTGAGGAAGAAGATAGGGAGCAACCGGAACTCCCAAACATTTCTGGCAGGAATATGAGATCAAAAAAGAACACATGTAATTATCTAAAAAGACTATTAAAATGCTACTCAGAAGCCCTATTGGCTAACATTTTATATTCTATTGCATTAAAACACATTGTTTTGTCTGGTTCTTTGAATGGATCTTTTATCTATGTTTTTTTACCCATGTGTTCGGTCATTTGAAGAATACTGGTTCCCTGAGTTATATACATCTTCTATATCTTCATGTATTTTATATACAATATCTAAAAATAATACCTTTGTTAATGTCATTATAAACCTCATTGGAAAAGGTTTTAAGTGTTGGGGAGGTGTCAAAGTCACCACGGTGGGTAGGAGTTTCTGTTACTAGTTTGCTGTAAGTTTTTCCTCATGAGTGTGTTGAATTTTATCAAATGCTTTTTCTGTATATTTTGACACAATCATGTTTTTCCCCTTTAATTCTGTTAAGGTGATGAATTAACTTGATTGATTTTCAAATGTAAAGTCAACTTTGTACTCTTGAGATAAACTCTTTAGTTATAAAATATCCTTTTTATATCCTGCTGCATTCTACTTGATAATATTTTGTTAAAAACTGGTGTTGTGTCTTTGTGCATGAGATACACTAGCTGCGTGTGTTATTTCTCCTCCTGTGTAATACTGTTGTTACTGGTTTCGCTCCTGTGCTGTCCTCAGAAAATAAGTTAGGAATGGAGTAGAATACAGATTTAAAATGGAGGCTTTTTTTTCCTTTTCTGTTTTCTGAAAAACTTCATGTAAGTTTGGTATTATTTCTTCCTTAAGTGTTTGATAAAATTCACCAGTGTAGACATGTAGGACTAGTTAGTTTATTCTCTGTGGGGAGATTGTAAATTATTAATTACCTGTGGGAAGGTTTTAAATTATGAAGTCAGTTTTTCAACAGATATAAGTGACTTCCGGATTTCTCTTTCACCTTGTGTCAATTTTGATAAGTTAAATTTTTTCAAGGA
>VMDR010031398.1:0-12056 GCA_007922815.1 Macrotus californicus | reverse complement strand
CGCGAGCATTTTCAGGCGGAGAAAAACACTTTTGGGCGCTGTTCCGCCCCGGCCTCCAGCATGCTCGGGCCGCATGGGGCAGCTTTTCCGGTCATTCCCCGGGCCTCGGGGAAGGTTTCCGCCTTGACCCCATGCCGCCTCAGGCCCCCGGAACGCCCCCCATACCGTCCACGATCGACCCGCTTCGGCTGCAACGCAGCGGGCGTTGTACCACCCCTAGAGCATTTTCAGGCGGAGAAAAACACTTTCGGGCGCTGTTCTGCCCCAGCCTCCAGCATGGTAGTGGTGCGTGGGACAGCTTCCACGGTCACTCCGCGTACCCCGGGAAAGGTGCCAGACATGACCCCACGTGACCCCAGGCCCCCAGAACACTCCCCATACCGGCCGCGATCAACCCGCTTAGGGTGCACCGCAGCCGGCATTGTACCACCCCGAGAGCATTTTCAGGCGGAGAAAAACACTTTCGGGCTCTGTTCTGCCCCGGTCTCCAGCATGGTCGGCATGCGTGGGACAGCTTCCCTGCTCACTCCCCAGGCCCCGGGGAAGGTACTCGACCTGACCCCACGCGGCCTCAGGCCCCCGGAACACCCCCCATACCGGCCGCGTTCAACCCGCTTAGGCTGCACCGAAGCCGGCATTGTACCACCCCTCGAGCATTTTCAGGCGGAGAAAAACACTTTCGGGCGCTGTTCCGCCCCGGCCTCCAGCATGCTCGGGGTGCGAGGGACAGTTTCCCCGGTCACTCCGCGGGCCTAGGGGAAGGTGCACGACCTGACCCCAAGCGACCCGAGGCGCCCGGTACGCTCCCCATACAGGCCGCGATCGACCCGCTTAGACTGCACCGCAGCCGTCATTGTACCACCCCGAGAGCATTTTCAGGCGGAGAAAAACACTTTCGGGCGCTATTCCGCCCCGGCCTCAAGCATGCTCAGGCCGCGTGGTGCAGCTTCCCTGCTCACTCCCCGGGCCCCGGGGAAGGTACTCGACCTGACCCCACGCGGCCTCAGGCCCCCGAAACGCCCCCCATACCGGCCGCGATCGACCCGCTTAGGCTGCCCCGCAGCCGGCATTGGACCACCCCGCGAGCATTTTCAGCTGGAGAAAAACACTTTCGGGCGCTGTTCCGCCCCGGCCTCCAGCATGCTCAGGCCGCGTGGGGCAACTTCCACGGTCACTCCCCGGGCCCCGGGGAAGGTGCCCGACCTGACCCCACGCGGCCCCGGGCCCCCGGAACACTCCCCATATCGGCCGCGATCGACCCGCTTAGGCTGCACCGCAGCCAGCATTGGACCACCCCGCGAGCATTTTCAGCCGGAGAAAAACACTTTCGGGCCCTGTTCCGCCCCAGCCTCCAGCATGCTCAGGCCGCGTGGGGCAGCTTCCACGGTCACTCCCCGGGCCCCGGGGAAGGTGCCCGACCTGACCCCACGCGGCCCCGGGCCCCCGGAACACTCCCCATACCGGCCGCGATCGACACGCTTAGGCTGCACCGCAGCCGGCATTGTACCACCCCGCGAACATTTTCAGGAGGAGAAAAACACTTTCGGGTGCTGTTCCGCCCCGGCCTCCAGCATTCTCAGGCCGCGTGGGACAGCTTTCCCGGTCACTCCGCGGGCCTAGGGGAAGGTGCCCGACCTGACCCCACGCGACCCGAGGCCCCCAGAACGCTCTCCATACATTCCACGATCGACCCGCTTAGACTACACCGCAGCCGGCATTGTACCACCCCGCGAGCATTTTCAGGCTGAGAAAAACAATTTTGGGCACTGTTCAGCCCCAGCCTCCATCATGCCCGGGGCACACGTGGCAGTTTCCCTGGGCACTCCCTGGCTCCCAGAGAAGGTGCCCAACCCGTACCAGGGCAGCAAAACGTTGGGACAGCAGTGATCTGACTCTGGCAAAATAGCCACACTGGGAGTGCTGCATATGCCGCAAGTAATCGTCTTTGTCACCTGAGTGCACCTCCGGGGCGTTGATCACTGCGGCCCGACTGGTGAAAGATGCACCTTAGAGGGACCCTGGAACATCTTGGTGTGTAATTTGCTGCCTCCTGAGCCTTTGGGAGTCTCAGTCCCCACCGCCGGGACCCTCCTGTAAAGTGGCCTTTGGCCCCCAAGAGTTCACTGAGGTGCTCCGTTGCCCCTGGATTGTCTGCAACCCTGGGGCAGTCCCTCTGTGCTGCTGGCACATCAGCAGCCTTTGTGGCTACCAACATGCTCTTCCCAGGGCAGAAAGACTTTCGCGAGCACTGCGGAGGACCACCCTCTAGCATTCCTGTGGAGTCCTAGACAGCGTCCTCGGGCACACACTGTCCCCCGGAAAGGTGCCTGACCCACTCTGGGAAGGGCCCCCGTTGCAATGTTTGTGACCCTGCTCAGGTGAAATGGCTGCACTGGTAGTGCCGCAAATGCCACAAAGAAGCTTCTTTGGCGCCTGAGCACACCTCTGGAGTGGTGATGACTGTGTCCCGTCCAGGCAAAAGCTGCACCAGAGAGGGACCCTGGAATGTCTTGGTGTGTAATTTGCTCCCTCCTGAGCCTTTCGGAGGCTCTCAGTCCCCACTGCCGGGACCCCCCTGTAGAGTGCCCCTTGGGCTCAGGAGTGCACCATGGTGCTCCACTGCCCCCGGAGATTTCAGCAACCCAGGGGCTGTGGACCTGCCCTGTGGGCACTGAAGCAACCCGTGCGGCTACCAACAAGCTGTACTGGGCAGGAAAACCTTTGCGAGTACTTCGGAGGACCGCCCTCCAGCGGGCCTCGGGAGTCCTAGAAGCATACACAAGCACGTGCTGGCCCCAGAAAAGGTGCCCGACCCTCTCCAGGAAGCACCCCCATTGTGACGGAAGTGACCCTGCTCGGACGAAATGGCCGCTCCGGGAGTGCTGTAAATGCCACAGAGAAACTGCTTTGGTGCCTAAGCACACCTCCCAGGTGGTGATGACTACAGCCCGTCTGGGCGAAAGCTGCACCCGGGAGGGGCGCCCCCCCCCCCTGGAATGCCTTAGTGGGCAATTTGCTGCCTCCTGAGCATTTGGGAGGCACCTGGTCCCCACCGCCAGAGTGGCCCAGAAAAGTGCCCCCGAGCCCCCGAGACTGCACCGTGATGCTCCATTGCACCCAGAGCTCTCCCCAAGCCGGGGGCCATCGTTCTACACTGCAGGCATCGCAGTAGCCTTTGCGTCTGCCAACGCACTCTTCCTGGGGGAGGAAGACATTCGTGAGCACTGCCTCGTCCCATTCACCACCATGACCAGGGCGACTGGGACAGCATCCTGGGACACTCGCTGCACCCCGGAAAAGGTGCCCGACGTGTTCCAGGGAGCGCCTTGTTGCAATGGCAGTGACCCTGCTTGGGCAAAATGGCTGCTGCTGGAGTGCCGCAAATGCCGCAGAAAAGCTCCTATGCCACCAGGACACACCTCCCAGGGTGGTGACGACCACAGCCCATCCAGGCAAAAGCTGCACCTGCATGGGCCAGGTATCATCTTAGTGTGCTATTTTGCTGCCTCCTGAGATTTTGGGAGGTCCCCAGTCTCCACCTCCAGGACGCCCCAGGAAAGTGCCCCAGAGCCTCAGTAGTGCACCATGGTGCTCCATTGCATCCGGAACACTCCGCAAGCCAGGGCCCGTCAATCTACACTTCAGGCACCACAGCTGCCTGCATGGCTGCCAATGCTCTGTTCGTGGGGCAAAAAAACGTTCACGAGCACAGTGGCGTACCACCCACCAGCATGCCCGAGACACCGGGGACAGCGCCCCTGGACTCTTGCTGGCCCCCGGAAAAGGTACATGACCCACTCCAGGGTGGAGCCCCATTACAATGGTAGTGACCCCGCTTGGATGAAACGGCCCCTGCGGGAGTGCCACTAACGCCTTGGAAGAGCTCCTATAGCTCCAGGGCGCACCTCCCAGGGCAGTGACAACCGTGGCACGTCCGGAGAAAGCTGCACCCGGGAGGGCCCAGATCACCTTGGTGTGCAATTTATTGCCTCCTGAACCTCTAGGAGTGTTGCCAAGTCCCCACCTTCGGGGCACTCCGGGAAAGTGCCCACAAGTCCCCGAGAGTGCACTGTGGTGCTCTGTTGCACCCGGAACAATCTGCAAGCCGGGAGCCATCAATCTGCACTGCAGACCCTGCATTTTCCTTTGCGGCTGCCAATGTGCTCTTCCCGGGGCAGAAAAACTTTCACCAGTACTGCGATGTACCACCCGCCAGCATGCCTGGTGCGCCTGGGACAGTGTCCGCAGGCACTTGCTGTCCCCTGGAAAAGGTGCCCGACTTGTTCTGGGGCAGCCCCATGTTGCAACGGCAGTGTCCCCGCTCAAGCAAAATGGCCCCTGCGATTGTGCTGCAAAAGCCTTGGAGGACCTCCTATGGTGCCAGGGTGCACCTCCCCGGGGTGTTGACGGCCACAGCCCATCCGGGCAAAAGCTGCACCCAGGAGGGCCCCGGAACATCTTGGTACCCAATTTGCTGCCTCCTGAGGTTTTGGGAGGTGCCTGGTGACCACTGCCGGGACACCAAGGGAAAATGCCCCCAGCCCCCTGAGAGTGCACCGTGGTGCTCTGTTGCACCCGGAATTCTCTGCAAGCCGGGGCTGTTGATCTGTGCTGCAGACACCACAGCAACCTTTGCGGCTCCAAACGCGCTCTTCCCATGGCAGAAAAACGTTCGCAAGTATTTTGGAGTATCACCCGCCAGCGTCTCCCGGGCGTCCAGTACAGCACCCCCTGACACTTGCTGGCCCCCGGAAAAGGTGCCCGACCCGTTCCGGGGCAGCCCCATGTTGCAATGGCAGTGACCTAGCTCATGCGAAATGGCCGCTGCGGGAGTGCTGCAAACACCGCGGAGGAGCTCCTAATGTGCCAGGGTGCATCTCCCAGGGAGGTGACCACTTCTGCCATTAAGGGCGAAAGTCGCACCTCGGAGGCCCCCAGAATGTGTTGGTGCACAATTTGCTGCATGCTGAGCCTTTGGGTGGTGCCCAGTCCAAACCCCCAGGCCACCCCAGAAAAGTGTCCAGGACCCCAGAGAGTGCACCCTGACTCTCAGATGCACTTGGAACACTCCGCAAACCCGGGACAGTCGGTCTGCACTAAGTGCACTGCACCAGCGTTTTCCACTCGGATTGTGCTCTTGCCAGAGCAGAAAAACATTCTAGAGAACTGTTGCATACCACCCGCCAGCATGCCCAGCACGACCGATGCAGTGGCCCCTGGTGCTCATTGTCCCTCAGAAAAGGACCCATACCGGTTTCGCGGTGACCACCCGTTGCAACTGCAGTGACCCTGCTTGAGAGAAATGGCTGCTGTGGGAGTACCGGAAAGGGCGCTGAGGAGCTCCTAGGGCACAGGGTGCATCTCCCAGGGAGGTGATGACTTCTGCCAGTCAGGGCGAAATTGCACCTCTGAGGCGCACGGAAGGTGGTGTTGTGCAATCTGCTGCTTCCTGAGCCTTTGGGCAGCACCCAGTCCCCACTTCCTGGTGACCTTGGACAGTGCCCTTGGACCCCAGACAGTGCCCCATTACTCTCAGATCCACTTGGAACATTCCCTAACCCTGGGGCCATCGGTCTGCGCTAAGTGCACTGCACCAACGTTCCCACTCGGAACATGCTCTTCCCGGGGCACAAAAACGTTCTCGAGAACTTTGGCATACCAGTTGCCACCATGCCCTTCACACCCCATGCAGCACCCCCTGGCGCTCCTAGGCCCTCGGAAAATGTCCCTGACCCATTCCGTGTCGACCACCAGTTGCTACTGCTGTGACCCCGCTCAAGGGAAATGGCTGCTGTGGGCTTACCAGAAACAGTGCTGAGGAGCTCCTACAGTGCCAGGGTGCATGTTCCGGGAAAGTGACGACTTCTGCCAGTAAGGGCGAAAGCTGCTCTTCAAGGTCCCCAGAATGTCTTGGTGCACAATTTGCTGCTTCCTTAGTTTTTGGGCGGCACCCAGTCTCCACCACCGGTTACCCCGGGAAAGTGTCCTTGGAACCCAGAGAGTGCACCATGATGGTCAAATGCACTCGGAACACTCCCCAACCCGGGGGCCGTCGGTCTGCGCTAAATGCACTATACCAGTGTTCCCAGCTCGGAATGTGCTCTTCCCAGGACAGAAAAATGTTCCTGAGCACTGTGGTGAACCAGCCACCAGCAAGCCTGGCACGCCTGATGCAGTGCCCCCTGGCAATCGTAGGTCCTAAAAAAAGGGCCCTGACCTATTTAGTGGTGACCACACGTTGCAACTGCAGTGACCCCGCTCGAGTGAAATGGCCGCTGTGGGGGTTCTATAAATGGTGCTGAGGAGCTCCTGCAGCACCAGGGTGCTTCTCCCGGGGAGGTGACGACTTCTGCCAGTCACAGCAACAGCTGCACCTGGAAAGGCCCAGGAATATCTTGGTGCGCAATTTGCTACTTCCTGAGCCTTCCGGTGGCGCCCAGCCAACACCGCCAAGTCACCCTGGGAAAATGCCCTTGGACCCCAGAGACTGCACCATGACGCTCAGATGAACTCGGAACACTCCACAACCTGGGGACAGATGGTCTGTGCTAAGTGCACTGCACCAGCATTTCCGGCTCAGAACGCGCTTTTCCCGGGGCAGAAAAATGTTCTCAAGAACTGTGGCGTAGCAGCCGCCAGCATGACCAGATTGCCCGATGCAGCACCCCCAGGCACTCACTGGCCCTTGGAAAAGCACCACGACCCATTCCGTGGCTACCACCCCTTGCAACTGCAGTGACCACGTTCAAGTGAAATGGCCAATTTGGGAGTGCCAGAAGTGGTGCTAAGGCACTGCTACAGTGCCAGAGTGCATCTCCTGGGGAGGTGACTATTTCTGCCAGTCAGGGCGAAAGATGCACCTGGTAGGCCCCCTGAACATCTTGGTGCGCAATTTGCTGCTTCCTGAAACTTTGGGCGGTGCCCAGTCAATACCGCTGGGTCAGCCCGGCAAAGTGCCCTTGAATCCCAGAGACTGAACCATGATGCTCAGATGCACACAGAACACTCTGCAACCCAGGGGCTGTCAGTCTGCTCTAAGTGCACTGCACCAGTGTTTCCAGCTTGGAATGTGCTCTTTCCTTGCAAGAAAAACATACGCGAGAACTGTGGCCCACCAGCAGCCAGCGTGCCCGGCACACCCGATACAGCGCCCCGTGCCCTCATACGCCCTCAGAAAAGGACCCCAACCCATTTTGTGGTGACCACCCTTTGCAACTGCAGTGACCCCGCTCGAGTGAAATGGCCAATGTGGGCATACCAGAAACGGCGCTGAGGTGCTACTACAGCACCAGGGTGCATGTCCCAGGGAGGTGACAACTTCTGCCAGTCACGGCTACAGCTCTACCTGGAAGGCCCCAGTACGTCTTTGTGGACAATTTGCTGCTTCCTCAGCCTTTGGGCCGCGCCCAGTCCCCACCACCTGGTCACCCCTGGAAAGTGCTCTTGGACCCCAGAGAGGGCACTGTGATGCTCAGAGGCATTCAGAACACTCCACCACCCAAGGGCCATCGGTCTGCGCTAAGTGCACTGCACCAGCATTTTCCATCTCGAATCGTGCTCTTCCCAGGCCAGAAAAATGTTGTCAAGAACTGTGGCATATCAGCCTCCAGCATGCCCGGCACGCCTGATGCAGTGGCCCCAGGAGCTCATTGGCCCTCGGAAAAGGGTCCGGACCATTTCATGGCAACCACCCATTGCAACTACAGTGACCCCGCTCAAGCGAAATGGCCGCTGTGGGCATACCAGAAATGGCACGGAGGAGCTCCTAAAGCGCCAGAGTGCATCTCCTGTGGTTGTGACCACTTCTTCCAGCAATGGTGAAAGCTGCACCTTGGTGGTCCCTGGAACAAGTTGGTGTGCAATTTGCTGCATGATGAGCCTTTGGGCGATGCCCAGTCCCCACCACCGGGTCACCCCAGAAAAGTGCCCTGAACCCCAGAGAGTACACCCTGACTCAGGTCACTCAGAACACTCCGCAAACTGGGGGCCGTCAGTCTGCACTAAGTGCACTGCAGCAGCATTTCCGACTCGTAACACGCTCTTCCCAGGCCAGAAAAACGTTGTCGAGAACTGTGGTGAACCAGCCGCCAGCATGTGAAGCACGCCCAAAGTAGCGCCCCCTGGCGCTCCTAGGCCCTCGGAAAAGGGCCCCAATCTTTTCTGTGGCAACCACCCATTGCAACTTCAGTGACCCCGCTTGAGCGAAATGGCCGCTGTGGGCATACTGGAAACAGCGCTGAGGAGCTCTTAATGAGCCAGGGTGCATCTCCCAGGGAGGTGACTACTTCTGCCAGTAAGGGCGAAAGCTGCACCTTGGAGGCCCCCAGAGCCTGTTGGTGCCCAATTTGCTGCCTGCTGAGCCTTTGGGTAGTGCCCAGTCCCGACCACCGGGTCACCCTGGGAAGGTGCCCTTGGATTCCAGAGAGTGCATCTTGAAGCTCAGATGCACTGGGAACACTTCGCAACCCAGGGGCCTTCTGTCTGTGCTAAGTGCACTGCATCAGTGTTTCTGGCTCGGAACATGCTCTTCCAGGAGCAGAAAAATGTTCTCGAGAACTGTAGTGTACCAGCCTCCATTATGCCTGGCATGCCCGATGCAGTGCCCCCTGGTGCTTGTATGCCCTCAGAAAAGGGCCCTGACCCGTTCCCTGGTGACCACCCCTTGGAAGTGCAGTGACCTCACTCAAGAAAAATGGCCCTGTGGGAGTGCCAAAAAGGGGGCTTAGGAGCTCCTACAGCACCAGAGTGCATCTCCTGGGGAGTTGACGACTTCTGCCACTCACGGCGACAGTTCCACCTTTGAAGATCCCGGAACATCTTGGGGCACAATTTGCTGCTTCCTGAGCCATTGGGCGGTGCCCAGTCTCCACCACCGGGTCACCCCCAAAAAGTGCCCTTGGACCCCAGAGCATGCTCAGATGCACTTGAAACACTCGCAACCCTGGGGCCCATCAGTCTGCGGTAAGTGCAGTACACCAGAGTTTCCGGCAATGAATGCGCTCCTCCCCGGGGCAGAAAAACATTCTCGAGAACTGTGGCAAACCAGCCACCAGCATTCCCGGCACACCCGATATAGCGCCACTTGGCGCTCCTAGGCCCTCAGAAAAGGGACCCGACCCTTTCTGTGGCGACCACCCATTGCAACAGCAGTGACCCCACTAGAGCGAAATGGCCTCTGTGGGAGTGACAGAAAGGGCACTGAGGAGATCCTACAGCGCGAGGGTGCATCTCCGGGAGAGGTGACTACTTCTGCCAGTCAGGGCGACAGCTCCACCTGAGAAGGCCTCAGAACGTCATGGTGCTCAATTTTCTGTTTCCTTAGCCTTTGGGCAGGGCCCAGTCCCCACCGCCTGGTGACCTTGGTCCCCAGAGAGTGCACCGTGCCACTGAGGTGCACTCGGAACACTCCAAAACCCGAAGGACTTCGGTCTGCGCCAAGTGGACTGCACTACCGTTTCCAGCTCAGAACACGCTCTTCCTGGGGCAAACATTCATGAGAACTGTGGCATACCAGCGGCCAGCATGCCCGGCACACCCGATGCAGCCCCCCCACCCCACCCCTCGGTGCTCCTTGACCCTCAGGAAAGGGTTTGGACCCGTTTCATGGCAACCACCCGTTGCAACTGCAGTGACTGCGTTCCACAGAAATGGCCGCTTTGGGAGCGCGGAAACAGCGCTAAGGAGCTCTACAGCGCCAGGGTGCATCTCGCAGCTAGGTGACCACTTTTTTCAGTCACGGCAACCGCTGCACCTGGGAGGTCCCCCGGAACGTCTCAGTGGGCAATTTGCTGCTTTCTGAGCCTTTGGGCGGTGACTAGTGCCCACTGCCGGGTAACCCCGGAAAAGTGCCCTTGGACCCCAGAGAGTGTACCCTGACGCTCAGATGGACTCGGAACACTCCACAACCCGGGGGCTGTAGGTCTGCGCTAAGTGCAGTGCATCAGTGTTTCTGGCTCGGAACGCACTCTTCCCAGAGCAGAAAAACGTTCTGGAGAACTGTGGTGTACCAGCCACCAGCGTGCCCGGCGTGCCCGATGCAGCGCCCCTTGGTGCTCGTAGGCCCTCGGAAAAGGGCCCCGACCCTTTCCCTGGTGAGCGACTACTGGTTGCAACTGCAGAGAACAAATAAGTCACTACCAGAACAAATAAGCAAAGACAAGGACTAAATCTTGATGGGCATTTTATTCAGATGTCAACAATATAAGATGACAGGTTATGTATCCTAAAAACTGTCTTAACATCTTATTTCAAGGCACCTTTTTTATAAGGAGAAGAAAAGGTTAGGTAACAGGTTTGGAAAAAAGGTTAGTCAGGTAAGAGTTGTAGTCCAAGGTCATTTTCCTAGTATTTCTTTATCTGCTGATCAACAATTCTTTATCTGCATCATGAATGTTTCCTTCCCGGAACACAATGTCTCAGATACCGTCTCTTTTGTTTGCAGTCCCCCTGGGAAACAATGGTTGAGTTGCTTGTCAATCACTTGGAGTCACATAGGTCAGTGGTCTCTAACCTTTTTGACACCAGACACTGATTTTATGGAAGATAATTTTTCCATGGATGGGAAGGTGGGGGCAGGATGAGAGGGAATAGGAGGTGGAGCTCCGGCAGTAATGCGAGCAAAGCCTCACTTGCCTGCAGTGACAGGAGGTGGTCACTGCAGCTCACCTACCAGTTACCTCCTCAGTGCAGCCTAGTCACTAACAAACCAAGGACTGGTACTGGTCTGCAGCTCAGTGTTGGAAACCCCTGATGTAGGTCATGCATTCTAGTTCCTGGAATAACAGCTTTCCACATGCATTAATTACTTAAGTCCCCCAACTAAAATCTTTAAATCTTGAGTTTCCTTATCAGTTCCACATAGTTTCTTTAAGGACTCACTGCATTCTTAATTATTCAAAAATATTTGTGGTTTGCCTTTATATTTTAAAATTATAGCTAGGTAAAAAATTATTTGGTCACACTTTCCTTCTCTGGGCTTCTGTGAACAAAGCTCCATTGTCTTCTAAGATTGTTCTGTAGAGTAATCAGAACCCAAACACATCCTTTCCCTCTTACAAGTGGCTTAAAGTCCTCCCTTTCCACCCACAAAATGCCAGAAATTCTTGTTTTGTCTTTGTAGCCAGAACTTTACCAGGATGCATATTGCTGTTGATTACTCTACGTCAAATAAAAGGGTCCTTTCAAACAGCAGGTTCAAGTCTTCTACTTCTAAATAAATAAATATCTGAGATATTTTGTTTCTCCTTTTCTAGACAACTGAACTTTCAAATCTCTTACTCCTAGAAACGTTTTATGTATATCTTTAAATATTTTCCAGTCCTATTATTTCAATTATCTTTTTTATGTAACCACTTATGTATATATTAACTATCCTTTGTCTTCCATAGTTCTCAATTTCTCCTTAATCCTTAAGTAGTAATCCTTAAATGCTCATTTATTTCACATTTTGTTTGCCATTTTCAATGTTACTCATATGCTCATTTGAACTACTTTTAATAAGACTTTTATATCTATAATGGCAAACATTGTTTCCTTTTCTTCCCTAAAGTGTGTTAGCTTATGTTGTCAACATAGGAAATGTTCAAACCTGTAGAGAATTTTTATAAAAATTTATTTGAGCCAAACAAGAGCTATACCTAGAAGCAAGATCTCAACAGACTGAGACAAGTGCTTCAGAGAATAACAGTTTGTAGTATCTTTTCAGCATTTGACATATAGGAGGAAAGGTAAGGAAGATTACATGAGGGTTAGAGGAAGCAATGCATGGATGGAGTCACAGGATAGTACAGATTATGTGCTCTCAAGAGTGGTTACCATTTATTTCAAAGTTGCATTAACTTAGATGTACAGAAACAATGGACTGAACTTGTTCAGGGTTAAGATAATATATTTAGAATTAAATTCAAATGATTTCATTGAAATTTTTCTTCTCCTTAGTTAGAATTGTATAGTTATAGTGTTTCCTCTTATAACAGCTTTTGTTAAATCCAGGTTTTCTAAGACTGTATTTGCATTTTTATTTCTTTCAGTATAGTTGTTGTTTTTCTGTTTTTCAT
>VMDR010031397.1:0-12058 GCA_007922815.1 Macrotus californicus | reverse complement strand
TGGGTAGTGTAATGATGATGTGCCTTGGTGTGTTCCTCCTTGGGTCCAACTTCTTTGGGACTCTCTGAGCTTCCTGGACTCCCTGGAAGTCTATTTCCTTTGCCAAAGTAGGGAAGTTCTCCTTCATTATTAGTTCAAATAAGTTTTCAATTCCTTTCTGTTCCTCTTCTCCTTCTGGCACCCCTATGATTCGGATATTAGAATGTTTAAGGACATCCTGGAGGTTCCTAAGCCTCTCCTCATTTTTTTGAATTCTTGTTTCTTCATTGTGTTGTACTTTAATGTTTCCTTCTTTCTTCTGGACCACACTATTGATTTGAGTCCCGTTTTTCTTCCCATCCCTATTGGTTCCCTGAAGATTTGCCTTCATTTCCCTTATGGTCACCTTCATTTGTTTATCTAATTTGCGACCAAATTCAACCAAGTCTGTGAGCATCCTGATTACCAGTGTTTTGAACTGTGCATCTGATAGGTTGGCTATTTCTTGGTCACTTAGTTCTATTTTCTCTGGAGCTTTGATCTGATCTCTCGTTTGGGCCATTTTTGTTGTCTTGGCACACCTGTTACGTAGTAAGGGGCGGAGCCTTAGGTGTTCACCAGGGCTGGGCAAATCACGCTGCTGCGTTGTGACCCTGTAGGTGGGGGAGGGGTCTGAGAGGGAACAATGGAGCCTGCTCCGCTCTCTGCAGGTTTTCAGTGACTTCCCGCGTGACCCACTCCAATTGGGCCCTCTGGTGCTGATTCTGGTGCTGCTTCCCGGGTGGGAGGGCTTATGTACGCTCTAGGACCCTGTGGGTCTCTCCAACGAGCTCTCCTGTGAGTCCGGGAGTTTCTCCCGCTGCCGCGGCCTCAACCCCTAGAGGAGTTTTCAATCAGAGGCTCTGAGGCTTTGTTTCCCCGGGCTGGAACTCTGGGTTGCAGGCTCTGTCTCGCTCCCCAGTTGTTCCTCCCGGTTTATTCGCACAAGAAAGTGGGACTCCTGGTCCGCAGCCACCAACTCTCCCGGCCAGCCGCGCCTTTCCCTGGTCCACCAGCCGCTGCCCTGCGCGAGTCCTCTCCGGCCCGTCTCCGCCCCTCCTACCGGTCTGGATGAATGTTTCTCCTTAGTTCCTTGGTTGTCGGACTTCCATACAGTTCGATTTTCTGTCAGTTCTGGTTGTTTTTTGTTTTAAAATCTGTTGTTGTCCTTCTTTTGGTTGTGTGAGGAGGCACAATGTGTCTACCTATGCCTCCATCTTGGCCGTGGATCACCTTCTCCAAATAATTTTGATATATGTCATTCATAGATCATTTTTTAGAAATAGCATCAAAGATATGGTAAAAAAGTAGGGAGATTTCAATCATGAATAAATAATCTAGGATTAATATTATTATTACCTAGAAAACCACCTTAAAAGAAACAAGTTATATTATTCCAAAGGAAAAGTGGGATCTTCACCTGGACACAATTTTTTTGTTTTAGTTCCTCAGTATTTCCTGAGCACCTTGGATTGATTGATGTCACATTCATCCTGTGCCTTGTGGCAGCCTGTTTACCTGTGTTTCCTGACTAGACTGGATTTTTTGAGGCCACCACAGCAAGTTCATTTTTTATTCTATATGGTGTCCTCAATCATAATTAACCCTCTAAGAAGTTTGTTGAAATGAATCAATTAAAGAACTTTTAACAGCTCAGGGGGAAAATACTGTGCGCCGCTACAACACATTTAGAAGGCCTTACACAATTTTAGGGAGGAATTTGGAAAGGTCCTGATTGATGATTGACACCCACCTTTTCTTTCTCTGACGTGCACGTGTGAATCGCTGCTCCAAGTAGACACACTTCTTTGAAGGACTTAATCCCATATTCATTTGTGTCTTATTTTCTGTCCCAACCAGAGCCTTTCCCTGTTCAGCTCCCATAACCTAGCAGTCCCCAACCTTTTTGGCACTAGCAACTGGTGTCTTCTTAGGAGACAATTTTTCTTCGGACTGGGTTGGTTGCAGGGGAGTGAGGGGCTGGAGGGGCAGCGCGAATTCCAGTTTCAGGAGGATTCAAGTATGTTACATTCAAGCTCACCTTCCTATGCAGCCTGATTCCTAACAGATCACAGACCAGTACTGGAGGGTGGGGACCCCTGCCTTTAAGCAGCAGCTCACATCCCCTCTCTCTCCATCACTGACTGTAAAACATTTCTATAAGAATGTACATCTTTTAGTAGGTATAAATTACTACTCAATGTATTGTCCTTTTGTTGAAAAAATCACAGGGAGGTGAGTAGATGAGGCAGATTATGTAAACTGCTGAAGGGGAAAATCTAGAATGCTTTGTAAGTGGAAAGTATACCATGTCCAAAACAACCGAAACTCTCATTCTCCAAATTTAGTGCTTTTAGAAACCCTAGGACTTGGGAATCTGCATTTTAACAAGGAAGTAGGTGATTCTGATGTAGATGATTCATACATCACTTTTTGAGGCACTTTGCACTGAAGATACGGTCAAAGCAGGTGGCTGATGTATTTTAACAAACTTTTCGGTTTCCTTCAGCTTTGGTCGGATATTTTCCTGCTTAAAGTGTTGACTAACCCTTTCGCGTGTGTTTTGCTTTGTGCTGAGGCCTCAAGCAGCCAGGAAGGGGAGAAATAACATAAAAATATAAGATGGGTGGGGAGGTGGAATTTGAATACACTTGGCAGCTTTAATTTTAGGATTATAAGTATGTGATGTTATTTTTCAAAAGGGGGAGAGTGTGGATCTGTTTGGCATAATCCTCAACAACCTAGAAACCCCAGTAAGAACATCCAGATGTCTGCAGGACATAACACTGAGTTTAACCTTGATTTTGTTTCTGATTCTGGGTTTCCTTCAGAAAGTCTCTTTAATGTTTTTCATTCTGATTGTGCAGTTTCTTTATCCAGAAGAGATTAAACCCATAGACAAACTAGAGACATCACTTTACATAAAAGCACTTAAGTTTTTTTTTAAAAGAATGTATTAATAATATAACCAGTGCTTTCAGAGATGGGTGTTGGGTGAGGCCTACAGGCGAGGCATACCTACTTCTAGAGCAGAGATCGGTGAACTTCAACCCACAGACCACACACATGGCCTGCGTCGGCTAAAAAGGGATTTATCTTTTGTCTTAGGACATTTTGTTCCAAAAAATGTTACAGTTTTACATTTCAAATGGTTTAACATTCAAACACAGAATAATTTTTGTAACACCTGAAAGTTATTGGATATTGAAACATTAATGTCTTTGAAATACAGGGCAGGGCAAAGGCAAGTTTACAGTTGTTCGTATGGAAAATCATACAGTAATTAATAAATAATAATACCCGGATAAACTCTGTGGTTCGTATACTCACAACTGTAAGCCTACTTGAGCCTTTTGCCCTACCCCATTCAGTGTTGCTGGCACACAGCCGGACTCATTCGTTTGTGTGTGGTCTCTGGTGGCTTTCATATGACAAAAGGCACAGCTTTGTCGTATGTGGGTTCCCGGCCTTGCTCACTATAAATTGCAGTGAAGCAGTTGCAACTCAAGAGTGTTTCAAGGGACACACATGTCACCTATGGTGTGCAAAGCCATTTTCAAAGACAGAGTACGTAAAAACTCATTAGAGATCAGCACTAACAGATCAACACTTGCAACACATTTCAATGACAAGGAACACTAACTTTGAACCCCAATTAAGCAAAATGTTAGCACACACATACAAAAAGAACTTCAGCCTTTTCATTAGACATATGTTACCAGAAAATTATGCTCAATCATGAGAATTTTATTTGGAATTTTGTCCAAGTATGGGAGGTGGCTTGTTTTCTTGTTGTGTACCTACATGACATCCTCATTTTTGTCACTTGGTCTGCAGGTCTAAAATGTTCACTGTCCTGCTTTACAGAAAAAGTGTACTGACCCGTGTCCATGAGCACCAAATACATTTAAATGATGATGTGGTTACTTCAGTTACGGAAAACGTTTCATTGTGAGAAAATTATCTTTCAAAAATATAATTTCCCATTATTATTTAACCAAGATGTGCTGTTGATACAACATTTGAAAAAGGCCATAAGGTGTAAGTAAAACCCTCTTAATGTTTAATACTTGAATATGAATAAACATGGCTAATATGTATTTCCCTGTAGACCTTTCTTCAGATACATTTATATATTTGAAAACTTGCTATAAAAATATTCTATGTCACTAAAAACTTTATAAGGAGTAGTTTCCTATGCTATCTGCAAATCTTTGTCAATGCTGTTTTTATGATTTCATATCATTCATTCATCTGGGTATGATTTTAGTAGGACCATTACGATTTTTGATTTTTACCTTTTTGGCCTTTTCTAATACTATGATAACTTCATGATGAATAACTTAGTCATTTAAACTTCAGATTATTTTCTCAGAATTCTTTAAATGATATACTAGTTTTATTTATTGAATATGTAATTTATTGCCATGTTTGGACAAAACACCCTAATCTTTATAAGCACACCCTGTATGTACATCAGATTAACCATTAGTTGCTGATAAAACTAAGGTTGCTTTATCCCACGGTACCCTAAACCTAAAATGGTAGTTAAAATGCAGGCTGGAGAGCAAATCAGGGCCCTTTAAATCCTGACCATGCGGTCAAAGTCAAGTTATTAAGCTCTGGAAATTGAAAGTAGCGACAGAATCTGTCACATGGGTGACTCTTCACAGTTAACTCAGTGAAGTAATATACATAAAGTGCTTAGATCAGAGTCTGGCCATCAGTAGGTGTTCAATAAACGTTAGCTGCTGTATAATGAAATAGAAATATGCAGACCCTCTCTCTCTTAAATTTAAGAATGCACATTCATTAGGAAACACCTATCTAACTTTGAAAAGGAAGCCTTTCTTTTACTACATGAAATTCAGTTTCTTCCCTTTTTCACACTGTCAAATTTTCAAAAGCTGCAGTAATGCCACTGACGACATTTATGCCCGTGACCCCGTCACTTGATCTCTATTGAATTCTCCTTGGCCTCACCTTTATTGAGTTGGTGTGAGAATTAAATTTGATGCATGCGCCAATGAGAACACACGTCTACAAAGTCTATGGTCAGACGAAAGATGCCTTCTTGCTCCTGGTGGTCTTCTGGGAACTTCCCTTATCTCTGCTGGTGGTTAGACGCCTTAGCTGCGTAGTTGGATGCGTGGGCTCTGCAGACAAGCTGATTAAATTAGCTGGGTGTATGTGGGTAAGAGAGAAAAGGGAATATAAATGGGTCAAATGAAAGACATTTAAATTTGAGGCCCACAGCCATTCTGTGGCACCTCTCGGCCTCTGACATCAGTTCTTCCTAATTAAATATTAAACGTTAATAAAAGAAATGTTAAACATGGCCACTGTGAGTTTTTAGTCCGCTTCCTCTTATACCCGGTGGAGTTCAAACCAGCTAGCGGTCACCTGCTTTGACTCCCGCTTATCTGGAAATACTTGCAAACAAATAACGTCTCTCAAAAATCTCTAATCTTGCTAAAATTTATTCATCAGGAATATTAGCGCACCTTATTTTTAAGCAAAAAAAAAAAAAGGTCATTATAATTTGTGAATCTAACTCTGCTACCAAGTTGGCTGTTTTATTTAACAATAAATTGAATACAAAAGCTCCCCAAGGCAGGAAGATAGAGTGCCAAGCTCTGAAAGTTTGTCAGTTTAATTGACATTTCATAGTAGCCTTAGGCGGAAGTTAATTTCCATGCTGGTTATATATACATGCTTTTTCTGTTGTATAGGGTGGTACACATGTACACACATATACATATATATCTGTCTTGAGGGTTCTACTGCAAGTAAATTAAAAGTGATTTTGTTTTTTTGTTTTAGATATATACTCCTGCCTGCATCATATAAAAATTCATTTTAAAATTGTAAAAGAAGTTCATCTTGGGTGGTTTTCAGAAAGCTAGTCTTTGGAAAGCTGTGGACTACAAGGCATAACAAAGGTTTATGTAATGTTACAGTGTGAATTGTGTGCCCCCAAAATGCCTATGTTGAAGTCCTCACCCTCAGCCTCTCAAAATGTGACCTTGTTTGGAGAAAGGGTTCTTAGAAAGTGACCAAGTTAAAAACAGGTCTTTCGGATGAGCCCTAATCCAAATATGACTGGCGTCCTTATGAAAAGCGGAACCTTGGGCACAGAAGTGTGCGGGAAGGAGGACACAGTGAGGCATTACACGCAGATGACAAACTGCAAGCCACGAGGAGGGGCCTGGGACAGATGCTTCCCTCCCAGCCCTGAACAACAAGCCACCCTAGCGCACCTCACTCTCGGACCCCTGACCTGTTCACAAAACAGTGAGTTTCTGTTCGTCTATACAGCGCTCTGTGACAACAGCCCTGGCCAAGTAGAATGCCTTAGAGCAATCATCTACCCTCAAACATTCTAAAAAAAAGGAAAAACTAAAGAGAGAATTTGATTGTTTGTATGTATTGAGGAATGTTTAAAAATTTTAACAGGTGTGAAATTAGTTTTCAATCACCTCATGACACAGAGGCCCACTCAAGGGTCCCAATCCATCATTAGCATCCACTGAAAACTCTGAATGCTTAAAACAGAAGGCAGGAAAAGTTCGTTGTATTAAAAGGACCGACTTTTCCTAAAAGAAAAACATCTCTCAAACGTGCTACATTGCATTGCATACATTCTACTGCCTATATTCTAGTAAAAAAAGAAAAAAAAAGGAATACATCTAACCCCAGTATTCTGTGTGAGGACAGTGATTTTCTATAGAGCCTGGAGTTTTATGTTTTACTTTAGGCAGTGTGGGTCTCTTTAAAATTTCTTCCCCAGGGCTGAGGCCTTCATCCAGCTGGTGGCCGTATTAGGGAGTAGACTAAAGGATTATGAGGCTTTATAAGTAAGTCCTAATGTTGTTGCGGCAGCTAATTCGCGAGGAGGAGATGCAGAAACCACAGGGAAAGGCTCAGAGCTCCGGGGGAACTCAAGACAGGAAGGCAAGAGTCTCTATGAGCCTCCAGATTAATCTTCCCAGGAAGGAGCAGAGACACTAATGCTGGAGGAACATAAAAACAGACTACAGAAAGCAGTAAGGAGAAAACCGCATTACAGCTTTTACTTATTTTGTTGGACTTTTATTTCCAAATCACACAATTGTCTGAGATGATTTAATGCACAATTACATAAAAAAAATGAAATTAACATGTTTTTAAAAGCATAAAAGCAACTGCTAAATAAAGCCATAACATTTTTCTCTGTGCTACCAAGATAATGAAGCATATTTTTCATCTCTAACTGTGCTTCTGTGTCATGAGTGTGGAAATGTGGGGGGTGAGGGTGGGGGGAGGGCGGCAGGGAAAGAGACCTTGGTTTCTGAGAGGCTGTCTCACAGCTCCCAGGGAAGTGGCTTTGTCACTTCCAGAGTGCAGCAGGTTGAAGAACAAAACAGCAATGCCCGTGAAGAAGGTGTCACTCTGACACCTAACACCTAAGTACTCTAACAAGCTACCTGGGGAAGAGAAGAGCAAATTCAGGGGCACACAGGGCGCACATCTGGTATCTTGGTGCCGACTGGCGGCACAATGCTATTGAGTCAAGATTCTGCTTTCCTTTTGACCTAAGGGGTAGCTGCCTTAGTTATGATATGTACTAATATGTTCAATACGCATATACACATGTATGAGAAGCCTGCTAGAGTCCCCTGCCTTTGTGTATGTACGCACACACACATTCTATACACAGCACACATTTGTTACCCACACTCACGTTTAAACTTTTCCCAGTGTCTTCTTAAAATGCCTCGCACTCTCATTGTTATCTGTGAAGTCTCCTTCAAGTTTCTGGGAAAGAAAATGAAGTCATGTCATTTGTTCAGACTGAGTTTTATAGAAGGCCTGGTAGAGTATAGCCATGAGTAAAAAGTAACGATTCTACACAAAGGTTGAAGAAACATGAACATACAGTAATGTTTTTTCTTAAAGAAAAGTTGGTCCATTTAACAAAGGTCTCCTTCCTATCTCCCTTTCTTAGGCACTGTGTGAGCATTAAGACTTTCCAGTGGATGTCACTAGTGGGTTGGGACCCTTGAGTGGGACCTCTGTGTCATGAGTTGATTCTAAACTAATTTCCTAAATGTTAGAGCATCTACTGTATTTCAGACCTGGCTTCAGTTGGGGATAGAAATAAATTCCTAGGACTTGGCTCCTGCCCTCACACAGCTCACCATCTGATATTTTTGTTTTTGTGCCATTCCTTAAATAATATCTAATACAGTTTACCAGTGCATGGATATGTGCCAAGAGAATACGTCACTAGAGGAAGGAATATAATTTAATGCATCTTTTCCCCATCACTTAATTACTGGATGGCGTTTGGTTGAGGTGTCTGTACAAATTAGAGGTGACAACCCCATCACACATCTGCTTTGCCCAAGCAAGATGAGCCTCAAATGAAGGGCCGAATCAGTGCTGATGTGCACTTTTTAAATATTTTCTGTGACTTAAAATGAATAGGGCAAAAAACATCAAAAGAGCAATTATGCCTCACACCTATGAATAAATTAATGAAAACTTGTATGTAAAAGTTCAAATTAATATACATATACACATGCATAAATAGCAAGAGCTTGTTGTATTATCTCAGTGGGGGCAAAATCAGGTTGGACTTCTGACAGAGTGACCTGAAGCCAGCCCCTTTTGGATTGTGGCACAGTGTAGTGATTTGGGGACATATGGTCTTTGAGGATAAGATCCAGGCCATAATTTAGTCTAATTCCAGTTATGTTTGGGTAGGGACCAGGGTATTTCTGTTGCTTTGGGAAGTTCTTTAAGAATGTTAGGTGTTCAGAATAGTATCTGAATTTGCACAGACACGAGTGAAATTATCTGTGAGAAAAGGAAGTACCAGAGAAAACCAAAAGCCTTCAACCTAAACCAGAACTAATTATGTATCTGTGGGTATCTGTGAGTACATGTACATATATGTTTGTTCATGTGTTGGCATGTATCATTTGTATATGTTTGTGTGTGTGCATGTAGCTATGTATTTATGCATGTATTTTTATGTGTAGTATGTATATATGATCATGTTTGGGAGTTTTGTGTGGATGAGTATGGTTTGATGCCTTTTCAACACTCCTAAAGGATTTTTTGTTGTTGTTGTTGTTCTTTTAATTAACTGTCTTAGTCTTTTTGTGCTGCTATAAAAATAAAACAAAACTTACCACAGACTGGGTGGTTTATAAACAGCAGAAATTCATTGCTCGCAGATCTGGAGTCTGGAAGATGAGACCAGGACCCCAGCCCAATCAGGTTAGGGCCCTCTTCCACCTTGCAGGCTTCTCCTTGAATCAGGTGGTGAGAGAGGGGAGTGATCTCTCTGGAGCCACTTTTCTAGGTGCTAGTCCCATTCCTGAGGGCTCCACCCTCTCGACTTCTGCGCCTCTCTAAGGTCTCACCTACAACAGCCGTCTCCTTTAAGAGTTAGGATTTTAACATATGAATTTGCAGAGGAGGTGGGATAAACATTCAGACCATAGCATTAACTGGATGGTATTTCTACTTTCAAAACACAAATTTGTTCAATTTTCTGGCCACTTAAGTAAATGAAGAACTATATTACATGTAAAATGGTAGACAGAAGTGTAGGATGGTTCCTCAGTTGTGTTTCTCTTGAAAACAGGGTAGTGATAGCCGGAGGGAAAGGGGATGGGAGGAAGGTGGAGGCAGACAAAGAGGGGGAAATGGGGATGGAAAGAGACTTTGCTTGGGGCGATGGGCGCACAACTCGGCGTGTAGATGATGCTTAATTGGGTTGGTTTTGCAAACCAATGTCACCCCAATAAATTCAATTAAAATGTTATTTGATCCTCTATTTAAAAAGAAAACGTTTGATGGAATACAGCGCCCAAGTTCACATTGCCCATTGTGCGTTCAATCATTTTCCTCCATCTGTTGCAATGCTATACAATGCAAAATTCAAAGAAACATTCAGTGCTTTCTTACAAATTATTGCCATCATAGTTATTGGTCATAAGTGTATAATTTATCAAATAATTGTGAAAGTATTTTGAAAAAGAGAGAAAATGGAAACTACGTGAAGCCCCGCAAAACCCACAGATAATATTTGAGTAGGTAAACAGTCTCATCTTTTTCCTGCTCTAAGACCGTATTCCAGGAGTTCTCTTCTTCCTCTCTTTTATCGTAAATTCTGTAAGTATAGGATATGCTATCCATGTTGCATATGATGTTCAAGTAATCTCTTCTTGATCCCACTTCCCTGCGAGCAATGGCCCTAAATCTTCTCTTATCTTACAGGAAAATGTGTCAAAATCACTCTCTACAGTCCCTGTCTTCTCTCTCACTCTCCTAAGACACGGTCTATTTCACTAAAACTGACCTTATAAGAGTCGTTAATGACCTCCACGTGTCTAAATCCAATTGTCCGTTCCCTGTCTCATTTTACTGGACCTACAAGCAGCATTTGGTCCAGCTGATGATCACTCCCTCCCCCGTGAAATAGTCCATTCTCGGCTTCCAGGATGGCTTTGCTTCTAACTCATTAGCTGCTCTTTCTGAGTCTCCTTTGCTATTTTCTTGTCTTCTTTCTGACCTCTTTGTGTTAGAGTTTACTAGGGCAACCTCCCTGGCACCTTCTCTTCACTATTTAACATCTCCCTGCTTTGGTGATTTTACCTGTTGTGTGTCTCTATTTTTGTGAGATCCAACTTTACATGAACATTCCTCTCAACCCCATACTTAAATACTCAACTGCTTACTTATTACTTGGACTTAGAAGCCTACCAAATATTCTAAGCTTGACATGTTCAAAACTGAACCCCTTGTCTTATCTCCCAACTAACCCTAGTGATAGTCTTCCTCCTCTTAGTTAACGGTAACTCTGTTCTATCTTCTCAGGCCAAAATCTTTAAAGTAGTCTCTGACTTATACCACCTCTCACTGCATATCCAATTCTGTCAGTTATTAGGATAATTTAGAAATATTTCAAGACTCTAACCACTCCCACAGCTATTGCTGTGGTCTGAGCCGCCATCATTGCTCCCTGGGTATTGGATTGGCCTTAACAGGTCTTCCTGCTTTCATGCTTGTCTCCTTGGATATCTGTCCTCAAAAATGGAAGCCAGAATAATCCTTTTAAAAGAAAAATCAAACCACATCCCCTTCATTTGAAATTCCTTCCACAGCTCTTTGTTTCACTCAAAGTAAAGGCCAAGGTCTGGCAAAGATCTCCGCAGTCTGCCCTCCACCAAACTTGTGCTACTCCTCCCTGTCCCTCAGCACTCCGGCGCCGGTCCTGGAACCCTCCAGGCATGCCCCTCCCTCCAGCCTGGGCACGTTCTGGTCTACCTTTTGGATCACTCTTCCTCTAGAAAGCCACGAGGTTCACACTCCCACTATCATCAGGCCTGTGCTCAGACATCACTTTCTCAGAGCACCAGTTTAGAATTGCCACTCTGCCCTCCAGCATTCCCACATTCCCTGTCTCAGACCCTGCTTTGTTTTTCTATAAAATGTCCCACCTTCTTCCATACTATACTAGTGCCGTGTTCCCTTGCACTCTCAGCTTAAGGCAGGGATTTTGTGCATTCTGTTCACTGCTGTCTACTCCCACAGTGCCAAACGCAGTAGGTGCTCAATATACATTCTTTACAGAAATGAATGATAATATGGTTGGAATTTGCTTGGCATTTCTACCTACTATAGTACGATTTTTTTCTGGTGGAATAGTATTCCATTTATTAATGTTGCATCGTTTATTAGATCCCCATTCCTAGATATGTACATGGCTTAATTTTTTAACTAGTGTAAAGAATACTACCTACATAAATTATCCACCTAGGTAAATATTTGTACATCCTTCTCATTTCCTGGGAATTATTTTTCTGAAAGAGGTAATTTTGGACCAAAGTGTATGTTAAATTTATGGATTGACATATATATAACAAAATTAACTTCCAGAAAGTTGGCATTAATTTACTCTATCATTGCAAGGTGTAAAGATACATTTTCCCGGCACTCTGAGTCATATTTCATATTGCTGTTTAAAAATCTTGCCAACTTGATA
>VMDR010031396.1:0-10000 GCA_007922815.1 Macrotus californicus | reverse complement strand
CTCCCTTGAACCCGCCCCGGCAGGCGCAGTGGGGCGGTGGGTAGGGAGGGGGCGGAGGTGCCGCGCAGGGGTGCGCTGAGTTCTTCCCGACTCCTCCCGCGGGAGGGGGTGGGGGAGCTGCGGCTGGGACCCGGGAGCCGGGTGGGCGGCAGCGGTGGACGCCGTTGTCCACGGCCCCTTTCCCAGGGGTCCGGGTGCGGGACCCCGTCTCTGGTTCATAAGTGTATCCCCCTTCTGCCCCTTTCTCCCCGCCCCCTCGGCGCGGGTCGACCTGCAGTCCCACGTTGCGAGCGCGGGGTGGAGAGGCACAAGGACACGATGCTTCTGGCAAAGGGGAGGTCGACCAGCTGGCCGGGGCTCAGCCCGTGGACTGCTGGCCGCCTCCCGCGCTACATCACGTCGTGGATTCAGCGCTGTGGGGTCGGTTTCGGGGAGGGGGCGGTTGACAGGCAACAAATGAGCACACAACGCTCTGTTTCTTTTCTTTTCTTTTTAATACATGGAAAAGAATTCTTTGTTTTCCCATTTGGGGTGCATAACATGGCCATTCGACAGTCCCCTTGCTTCCAATGAGATCGCCCCAGAGTCTATTCGTCAGAAAGTGGGACCTCTTTTCCCCTCCCCAAATCCTCAAACGAAACCAAAGCGAGCAGCCGTAGTGCCTGCAGGTGGGAAAAACATGCTCACCGGACTGATTACCGTTTCCTTCACTGCCTGTCGTCCAGGGAAGTTGGGGGGCGGCGGCGGCACAAACGACGCGTGCTTCGCTTCGTGTAGACGTCTGGATCGGCCCCTGTGCGCGTTCTCCGAGTCCACGCGATGGCCCTTCATCGTCGGTGGGCACGGGAGGAGTCCATTGTCGGCGCGGCAGAGCTCCCGGTCCCGGGGTCCTTCGGATGGAGGAGGAAGGAAGAGAGGACACGTGATGGCCGGCTTTCCCCACACAGTCCCCTTTCTGCTGCCGTGACTCCAGACGAGCCTGGACTCCCGATCGGACCGCCGAGAGCTTTCCGGCCGGCTCCTCACTAGGACGGCCGCTTTTATAATCACCCCAGAAAAGCGGTCAACCAGATAGATGGCCAGACCCAACGTGGGTGGAACGCTGGAAGGCTAGGGGCGGGGACGATTAGGGCGAGGGCGAGGGCGTCGGGACTGAGTGACAGGAGAAGAAAGCGCACCGACTCCGCGCGCCCATCAGGCACGAGATGGAGAGGTGGGCCCCGCGAGGGGAGAGGCGGCCTAGACGCACCTGGATGCACACCTTTCAGAAATGGCACGTAGGCCCTGGCTGGTGGAGCTTGATGGATGGAGCGTCAGCTTGCGACCCGAAAGGTCGCCCATTCCGTTTCCAGTGGGGACTCGTGCCTGAGTTGCGGGCCAGGTCCCCAGGACCGGTGCGCATGAGAGGTGATGCGTCTCTCTTCCTCTCTTTCTCCCTCCGTTCCCCTCTCTCTAGAAATAAAATGAAATCTTTGAAAAAAGAAATAACACGTGGAAGGACCCCACCCCCACCCCCCGGAAAAATTCCTTGGATTTCTCGCATTGGCGTGACTTTCGCACTCGGGATGCCTCTGTCCTGTAGCTATGTCAATGCGCGACGGCTCCTCGGTCCTCAACTTCCCCGCCGCCAACCTCCTCCACCCAATGTGGATTTCAGTCTCTGCCAGATGCTTCCTTCATTCTGATGCCGCACGGGGACCGATCCGTGGATGACCGATTGATCGATCGACATGGTCCTTGCCCCTTTGCACCCCAGAGTCAGGCGTCCACCTGCCGGGGACGCAGGGGTGAAGTGAGGCCGGGGCTTCCATCTCGTTGGCTTTTTCCCTGAACTCCCAACCCCTTGCCTACACTTTTCTTCTCCGGATCAAGAGGGTCTGTTGAACGTGGAATGGAAGATGGTGGGTCCGGCCGTTGGGGTCTGTAAGACAGAACCCACCGCGTTCTGGGGCGCCGGCCACCTGAATAAAGAACCCATCAGGATTTGATCCCCGAGTCCGCTTACTGTTTCTGGTAGCAGTGGGCGGCGGGAACGCAGGCTTTTCTGGTTCCGGCTCCTTTGGTGTTCTCTTTCCCTCCCTGCCCCGAGGATGACGAGGATGACGACGCCACCAGGCCAACCCCACCCTCCACCTTTCTCTCACCCCCACCCAGACCACCCTGAAACTCCCAGCCAGCTAGGATGAAGATGGGGGAGGCAGGGGCGGATGAGGAGGAGGAGGGAGACACTGTCACCCGCTAACTCTGTGGTCCCAAGCAGTTCCATAAGATTGCCGGGTGTTCCCACCTCACGAAAAGCAGGGCGGTCCACCGTGCCCCCAGGAGAAGCCCAGAAAACCAGCTTGGGTCATTGTCTGCCTCTAGTGGCGCTACCTGTTTGAATGGAGGGTCTCTGGCACTTAGGGAAAGAGCTCATAAGTAACTTTGTTGGCTGTCAATCTTTACCGTGGTTCTTTCACATTGCCCCCACCCCTTAAGATTTATCAATGTGGCCCTGGCTGGTATGGCTCAATGGATTGAGTGCTAGCCTGAGAACCAAGGGGTCACTGGATCAATTCCCAGTCTAGGGCACATACCCAGGTGGCAGGCCAGTAGGGAAAAGTCTACAGCACCCAGTATTCCCAGGTGATCTCCCATCCAAGTACTAACTAGACCTGATCATGCTTAGCTTCAGAGAGCAGATGAGATTGGGTGATTTCGGGGTGGTATGGCCATAGATGTGGAAGGCAGCCTCCGGGAGCCTCAAGAGCCTTTGCCTGGCCTCTGAACCACTCTCTGTTTCCCTGGCTGGTGCCCCACTCTCTGTTGGTCTCTCCCCAGGTCTCCATCTGCCCACCATCCACCATCGCACATCCTAAAATCTGAGCCATGTCACCTGTTTGCAAGATAGGGGTTCACACCTCAGGTAGCCTTAAACAGGGCCTAGAGGCTCCCTGTGCAAGGACCTGCCAGTGCGGAGGAGCTGTGATCCTATCGTCCCACAGCTACCTCCCCAAAGACTGGATTCAGGGTGTCCCTGGCAGAGTGAAGCATACCATGGGGAACTCAGCCTAGCGTTCAGGGACAGAGATGCGAGCTTGGGAAAGGGGGGCTACCTCTGTGTGCCTAGGGGCTCGGGGTCCCAAGTGCAGACCTGGGTTCCCAAGCATGCAAATGTGGGTGGGACATACCCCAACACCACTTCTTGGGTTACCCTTCAGGGCCCTGTTCCCGGGTATGGCGGATGGACCCAGTGAAGGGCCAGTCAAGTCTCTGAGTGAGGGGTTCCCCCAAAAGCAGGTAGATGGAAGGAAGCCAATCCCGGGCCCCCACAAGGCCTACCCCTGGTCCCAGGTATGGTCAAAAGCAGAGGTGCCTGCCAAAGAAAGCAAAGAAAAGAAAAGGAAAGGAAAAAAAAAAAAAAACTGGGAAAGCCTGCTAGACCCAGTATCCTGAGGCAGTCTCCCATCCAAGTACTGACCAGGCTGGACCCTGCTTAGCTTCTGAGATCAGAGGAGATCACACACGTTTACAGTGGTATGGCATTAGATGTGGAAGGTAGCCTCCAGGAGCCTCAAGAGCCGGTGCCCAGTCTCTGAACCCTTCTATCTCCCCTGGGCAATCCCCCACTCTCTGTTGGGCTCTCCCCAGTCTCCAATGTGCCCCAAGGGCACCCACTTGGAAGACCCAAAGGTGAGTGGAGGGCACCTGTTGCCAGAGCCATGTTCCCTTCTCAGGTTACCTAAAGGGGAGCAGTGCTGTGTACCAATGGAAGGAAACTGGAGGCCAGACAAGAGCTAACCCCTCAGACCCACAGGTCCCTGCGTGCTTGTCCCGGGTTCTGGCAGCCCTGGAGGTGCAAAGTGTATCTTGGGGACCTTCATCCACACCTGGGGACTGGGAACAGGAGAGCTGGGTAGTCAGCGAGCCTTCTGTGAGATTTGGGGTCCGGGAGCCCAAGTGGGACAAGGGGGCTCCCACCTCACCGCAAGCTTCAGACAAGCCCAGGCCCTGATTCTGGGCATGGGCTGTGGCTCCTAGGCTCCCCAGAGAGGCCTGAGGTGGTGGGGAGGGTCCGGCTACTCTCTGGGCCAGGGATTCACCCCTAGAGCAGGTAGAGGGACAGAAGCCAAGCCCCCGTACCCACAGGCACTAGTATGAGCATAGACATGGCCAAAAGCAGAGGCACAGGAAAAGAAAAAATGGAGGAAAGCCTACAGCACCAGCAATCCCAGGCAGTCTCCCATCCAATACTAACCAGGCCAGACTCTGCTTAGCTTCCAAGATGAGATGAGGTCAGGTGCATTCAGGGTGGTATGGCCTTAGACTTGGGAGGTGGCCTTCAGGAGCCTCAAGAGCCCATGCCCGGCTTCTGAACCCCTCTCTCTCCCCTGGGTGGTGCCCAACTTTCTGTTGGGCTCTCCCCGTGTCTCCATCTGCCCACCCGCCACTATCTCACATTCGAAAGACAGAGCCAGGGAACCCATTTGCAATGTCGGGGTTGACCCCCCACATAGCATTAAGAGGTGCAGAGTGGCCCCCTATGCAAGGACCCGGCAGTGGGGAGGAGCTGTGACCCTGTGGCCCAACAGGACCCACCACACATGCAGGATTTGGGATGGCCCTGGCAGAGCGAAGCAAACCTTGAGGAACTCAGCCCAGCATTGGGATGCCAACCTGGGGAAAAGGGTGCTACTTCTTTGTGCCTAGGGGACTGGGGTCCACAAGTTTGGCCAAGGAATCCTATGCTTGCAAATGTGGGTGAGACATGCCCTGGCACCACTGCTCAGGGTACCCTTCACGGCCCAGTGTCCCAGGGTACGATAGATGACCCCGGGAAAAGGCTGGTCAATCCTCTGAGCAACGGGTTTCCACAAAAGGAGGTAGATGGAAGGAAGCCAACCCCCAGCCCCGATAAGCCATAACCCTAGTCCTATGTATGGGCAAAAGCAGAGGAATCCACCAAAGAAAGTGAATCGAAAGGAAGGGAAGTGGAAGGAAAGGAAAGAAAAAAATGAGAAAAAGCCTACAGCACCCGGTATTCCCAGGCAGTTTCCCATTCAAGTAAACTAAGCCCAATCCTGGTTATTATCTGAGATCAGACAAGATCTGGCGTGTTCAGGGTGGTATGGCCATTGAGGTGGGAGGCCGCCTCCAGGAGCCTCAAGAGTCCATGCCTGGCCTCCAAACACTTTGCTCTCCCTTGGGAAGTACCCCACTCTCTGTTGGGCTCTCCCCAAGCCTCCAAGGTACCCTGTGAGTTTCCGCTTCTTGTAAGGACAACAACAAATTTAAAAACAAAATACAACCAGAACTGAGACTACATCGAAATGTATGGATGTCTGACAACCAAGGAGTGAAAGAAGAAACATCATCAAGACCTGTAAGAAGGGCAGAGAGTGGCAGCCGGGTGGAGGGGACTTGTGGCTGGAGGACCAGGTGAGGCGGCAGCAGGCAGACTGGGTGTTTCCACATTCACATGCTGATGAACTGGGAGGAACACCTGGGGAGCGAGACAGCCCACACAACCCAGAGTTCCAGCACGGGAAAATGAAGACTCAAAGCCACTGACTGAAAACACCTGTGGGGGTTGAGGCGGCATCAGGAGAAACTCCCAGCCTCACAGGAGTGTTCTTTGGAAAGACCCACAGGGTCCTAAACATACACAAAGCCACTGAACCTGGAATCAGCACCAGAAGGGCCCAATATGCTTGTGGGTAGCAGGGGAAGTGACCAAAAGCCGGCAGAGAGAAGCAAGCTACATTGTTCCCTCTCAGACCTGTCTCCTACATACAGCATCACAAAGCAGCAACGTGGGTTGCCTCGTCCTGGTGAACACATAAGGCTCCGCCCCTCACTACGTAACAGATGTGCTGAGACCAAAATAAAAATGGCCCAAATGACAGAACAGATGAAATCTCCAGAAAAAATACAACTAAGTGACAAAGAGAATGCCAATCTATCATATGTACAGTTCAAAACACTAGCAATGAGGATGCTCACTAAATTGGTCGAATATGGTCACAACCTAGGGGGGGAAATGAAGGCTACACTAAGTGAAATAAAGAAAAATGTACAGGGAATCAACAGCGACAGGAAGGAAACTGAGACTCCGATCAATGGCATGGACCAGGAGGAAGAAAGAAACATTCAACCAGAACAGAATAAAGAAACAAGAATTCAGAAAATTGAGGAGAGGCTTAGGAACCTCCAGGACATGTTTACACATTCCAACATCCAAATCATAGGGGTGCCAGGAGAAGAGGAAGAGGAAGAAACTGAAAACTTATTTGAACATTTAATGAAGGAGAACTTCCCCAATCTGGCAAAGGAAAGAGGCTTCCAGAAAGTCCAGGGAGCTCAGAGAGTCCCAAAGAATTTGGACCCAAGGAGGTACACACCAAGGCATATCATCATTACATTAGCCAAGATGAAAGATAAGGAGAGAATCCCAAAAACAGCAAGAGACCAGGAGACAGTTACCTACAAAGAAGTGCCCATCAGACTGTCAGCCGATTTCTCAAGAGAAACGTTGCAGGCGAGAAGGGGCTGGAAAGAAGTATTCAAAGTCACGGAAGACATGAACCTCCATCCGAGATGTCTCTATCCAGCAAAGCTATCCTTTAGAATGGAAGGGCAGATAAAGCGCTTCCCAGATGAGTTGAAGTTAAAGGAGTCCACCATCACCAAGCCCTCATTCCATGAAATGTCAGAGGGACTTATCTAAGAAAAAGAAGGTAAAAAAATGCAAACAGTAAAATGACAACAAACTCAGTTATCAATAACTGAACCTAAAACAAAAACAAACACAAGCCAAGTGAAAAACTAGAAGAGGAACAGAATCACAGAAATGGAGATCACATGGAGGGCTGTCGGCATGGGGAATGGGAGGAGGAAAACGTACAGAGAAAAGTAGCATAAAAGGTAGGTAGAAAATACACAGGGAGACTTTAAGAATAGTACAGGAAACATAGAAGCCAAGGAACTTCAATGTACAACCGATCCATGGACATGAACTAAAGGGAGGAAATGCGGGTAAGTGGGGGTGTGCAGGGTGGAGGGGCATAAAGGGGAGAAAGTGGGACAATGGTCGTAGCATAGTCAATAGAATATAATTTTAAAAAAGGAAAAGAAAGAGAAAAAAAGAAGGCAATTCTGAAACACCCATCACCTTCTCTTTCCCCCCGCCCCCCAAGATCTCCACAACACCAGGCATTAGGAGTCCACCTGGAACTTTCTGGAGGTAAAGATCCCACCAACCCTCTGAGGCAGGAGAAGCATTCTGCGGCTTTCACTGCAAAATGGTACACATTTCCGACGGTCAAGTGGAAATGCAGGAAATCTCAAAAGCCGGCCGGTTGCCTCCCGTTCACTTCTCATAGCCTTACCACGTCAGCCACCAAACCTCTGTTCCCAGAGCACCCCTCCGACGAAGGAGCCCACCTCATCCAAGCACCCACGAAAGCGTCCAGTCGCCCTCACACACCATTCAAGGCAGGCCCTGAACACGACACGCTTCTCCGAAGTCACGCCACATTCCCCGGGGCCCACCAGCCACCGAAGGAAAGCAAACTGATCCGGCCAGGTGACAGCTGTGCATCCGGCTGATTGGATTCGGAGTCAAGGCCCCACTGAGAGCAGGGTAGGGGGTTTGTATGAGGGGCACGAGGGGACTCTGCTCTCCTTGCTGACACAGTGCAGAATGAGAGAGACACACAGTGATGTTTCTCTCCCTCTCTTTCATCCACCCTTCCCCTCTCTGAAAATAAATAAACTTAAAAAATATACGTATATCACTTATTTTTAGAGAGGGGGAGGGAAGGGGAAAGAGAGGAAGAGAAACGTCATCATGCCATTGCCTCTCTCGGACGTCCCCCCAACTGGGGACCTGGCCCGCCACCCGGGCACGTGCCGTAGACTGGAAATTGATCTAGTGACCCTGTGATTCTCAGGCCACTGAGCCATGCCAGCCAGGGCCACGTAAATAAATATTAAAGGGGCGGGGGGGGGGGACAAAAGAAGGACGGTACAGATTGACAGATAACAAAGTTACTGGTGAGCTCTTTCCCTAAGTGCACGGACCCTCCAGCCAAACAGGTAGCGCCACCAGAGGCGGGCAATGAACCGAATTGGTTTTCTGGGCTTCCCCTCGGGGCACAGTGGACCGCCCTGCTTTTCGTGTTGTGAGAAGACCCGGCGATCTCATGGAACCAGGCTCGGGACCTCCAAGTTAGCGGGTGACACGTGTCTCCCTCCTCCTCGTTGACCTCGTCGTCCTCCTGGTCCTTAATCGCCCTGCTCGTGCTCCTGCTCCTCCGCCCCCCTCCCCCCTCCCCTCCCCGCCGGCCTTTACCCTTCATCCTGGCTGGCTCGCAGGCTCAGGTATAGGGGTCCGCTCGTCATGCTCCAGGTGCATCTCACTCTGATAAAATGGTAGTGAAGTGTTTGAACAGCTCCAAATCACTCAGAAAAGAGAGTATTTCTTACGAAGCATGTGTACGGGAAAACCCACCCATACCGTTTATGACATCATAGAAATGTACCCTTCTGAGTACGAGAGGCATACTAGTGGTGTCCGACATAGTAAAACAAAAGTGAAGGCTTTGAACAGACCAAAATAAATCAGGAATATTTAATATGAAACTTTTTTTTCAAGAAAACGCATTGGCAGTGTTTATAACGCAATGTAGAAGCATTGATTTAGGTACAAGGTGAACACTGTTGATGTCTGATATAACAAAATGGCAGTGAAGAGCTTGAATGAATAAAAAAAAACAATCGAGAATGGGAATATTTCGTACCAAGCGGGAAACCCATTTGTAGCGCTTATCACGCCATGTAAATGGGCTCATTACCACATGAGATTCTGTATTTATTACATAGAATAGGACAAAATGTAGATATCAAATTCTTTTCACAAAATAACTCATAAAGGACACATCCTTGACCCATCACAGACGCCACATCCACAGCTTACAACGTATCAAAACTCATACCACATATAAATATTTTGAAAGCCAGTTCCCAACATGCACAGTGTGCATCCATATGCATCCATAACAGGTCTCTTGGTGTGCATAAATTACTGATATTTTGAGTCAAATAATTAATTTTTTAGCTTCCTTCCACATCAAAAATATTTGCCAGCACCTTGGTCCTTACAGAATAAACACCTCTAGAAACTCAACCTGACAAATAGAGAAGACAAAGACACAGACTAACTAAGAGCATAAGAAGATAAGAGGAAGTTGAAAACAACGAGAACCATGCTGATATGGCCAGTGTGTTGGGCATCATCCTGTGAGCCTAAATGTCATCGGTCCTATTCCAGTCAGGGCTCATGCCTCGGTCGCATGCCTTGCCCTGGTTTGGAGAAAGTGAGGGCATGCAAATTGATATTTCTCTCCCTTTTTTCCGTACCGTCCTGTTTCACTGACAATAAATAAAATATTTAAAAAGATGAAAATATTAAATGAAACCTAATTAACACCCCTAAACAAACAAGCAAGCAAAATATAACCAAAAACATTGAAATTAAGAACAATCTGACAGTAACCAGAGGGGAAGTGTAAGGGCATAATGGGGTGAAGAAGGAGAGGGGTTTTCAGGAACAACTATAAAAGACACATGGAACAAAACAGGGGCGGGGGTGGAATCAGGGCAAGTAGATGAATATGGCTGCATTGAGGGGCGGGAGGGGGCAGTGGTGGGGGGTAAATGCAAACAACTGTGCTTCTACAACAATAAAATAATTTTTAAAAAACAAAAAAATTATGAAAACATATTTTGAAGGTCAAACCCTTGTCTGAGGTATCATTGGCAAATAGGAGTATCAAAATTCAATTTAAGGTAAACCAAAAAGCAATCAGTACCTTCATTTGAGATCAAGAAGGCTCTCATTGTGTGTGTTGTTCCGGTACACTACTCCAGATTGGGAAGGAAAAGCATCCTGCAGACATTCCCCTCCATTTCACCAGTAGATGAAGGTTCAGAGCCTAACCCTAATGTGGTCCATCCAGAC
>VMDR010031395.1:0-12057 GCA_007922815.1 Macrotus californicus | reverse complement strand
TGCCCTCCAATTCTAAATGATAGCTTTGCTGGATAGAGTAATCTTGGATGTAGGTCCTTGCCTTTCATGACTTGGAATACTTCTTTCCAGTCTCTTCTTGCCTACAAGGTTTCTTTTGAGAAATCAGCTGACAGTCTTATGGGAACTCCTTTGTAGGTTATTGTCTTCTTTTCTCTTGCTGCTTTTAAGATTCTCTCCTTATCTTTAATCTTGGGTAATGTAATTATGATGTGCCTTGGTGTGTTCCTCCTTGGGTCTAACTTCTTTGGGACTCTCTGAGCTTCCTGGACTCCCTGGAAGTCTATTTCCTTCACCAGATTGGTGAAGTTGTCCTTCATTATTTGTTCAAATAAGTTTTCAATTTCTTTCTCTTCCTCTTCTCCTTCTGGCACCCCTATGATTCGGATATTGGAACATTTAGAGATGTCCTGGAGGTTCCTAAGCCTGTCCTCATTTTTTTGAATTCTTGTTTCTTCATTGTGTTCTGGTTGAATGTTTCTTTCTTCCTTCTGGTCCACTCCATTGATTTGAGTCCCAGTTTTCTTCCCATCACTGTTGGTTCCCTGTACATTTTCCTTTCTTTCACTTAGCATACCCTTCATTTGTTCATCTAATTTGTGACCATATTCAACCAGTTCTGTGAGAATCCTGATTACCAGTGTTTTGAACTGTGCATCTGATAGGTTGGCTATCTCTTCATTGCTTAGTTGTATTTTTTCTGGAGCTTTGATCTGTTCTTTCATTTAGGCCTTTTTTTTTTTTTTTGTCTCAGCGTGCCTGTTACGTAGTAAGGGGCGGAGCCTTAGGTTTTCACCAGGGCAGGGCAACCCCTGTCGCTGCGTTGTGATGCTGTATGTGAGGAAGGATCCGAGAGGGAACTGTGCTGCTTGCTTCGCTCTCTGCCAGTTTTTCAGTCACTTTCCCTGCTTCCCACAGTCAAATTGGGCCCTTCTGGAGCTGATTCCCAGGTGGGTGGGCTTGTGTATGTTGTAGGATCCTGTGGGTCTCTCCAATGGACTCTCCGGTGAGGTTGGAGTTTCTCCTGCTGCCGCTGCAACCCCCACAGGTGTTTTCAGTCAGAGGTTTGAGGCTTTATATCTCCACGCTGGAGCCCTGGGTTGTGCGGTCTGTCTCACTCCCCAGTTGTTCCTCTCGGTTTATCCGCACACAAATGTGGGACCACCCAGTCCACAATCCGCCTTCTCGCTTGGTCTGCCAGCCGTCGCCTTGCCAGGAGTCCTCTCCGCCTGGCTGCCTGTCTCCACCCCTCCTACTGGTCTGGGTGAGTGTTTCCTCTTTAACTCCTTGGTTGTTGGACTTCCATACAGTTCGATTTTCTGATTGTTTTTTGTTTTTAAATTTTTTGCTGTCGTTCTTTTGGTTGTGTGAGGAGGCTCAGTGTGTCTACCTATGCCTCCATCTTGGCCAGAAGTCGAAATCTCTCTGTTATTAATGTTTTTATATCTTAAGGTTAAATATGACAGTCCCCAATGTGGAAATATTATAATTATCAGAAAATGTGAAATATTATAGATATCAATTTGGCCTGGCATGTGAGTTATGGAAATTTTTATCTTAATATTCACTAGTTATTTATTATAATAGTCTTGTATACATAGATGGGAAAGTACCTCACAAATAGCCTTAAAAAGGAAAATATATGTGCTTTATTTCTGAGAAATACAAGGAAGAATCCATAGCATATTGTTTTAAAGATGCTGCCATCAGTGTGGGTAATGCTTGTGGTATCTTCTTTCTTGGTGAGTTCTTAGTAGCTTTCATCTTTAAAAATCAGTCTTTTGAACTAGGTGGGCATAAACAATAGTGGCAGGTGCAGAGCTGTTCAAATGTCCTGCTTCTCATTGGCTTGACAGGCACAAGTTTCCTAACTCAGCTCAGAGAAATGCTGGGCTTTTGGGAGGGGCCACTGTGCACTCCCTCCCGCCACAGTGCACATCTGCTCCCCTTCAAGCACAGAGCAGCTTGACAAATGCAAGTTCTGAGGAAACAGGCCTTCTTTCCCCAGGGAACCAGGGGAATCTTCTATCTCTCTTTCTCAGCCATTTAAAATGGTAATCGGTCTAGCATTTGTACTCTCTGAGTCAGTTGGTGGTGTTGAAATTATTTGAATGACAATTGGTGAGGAGCATAAATATGTAACATTTTGTAAAATAGGAATTCCTGGTAAGGGAAAGAAATTTTCAGCATTGCCATTAAACATACCTCAATCTTCCCATGCCTTGTTAAAGCATCCCAAATAATTCTTTGGCTTTCCCTCCCACCATTATCTGGAGAAGCTAGTCTTCTGTCACCAAATGCTAACAAACTTCTCAGGGCTCTATTATTGTATATCACTAATTTTATTTGATCCAGATTCAGCAAGCTCTTTCTTTTGTAGCATGAAAGCATTTCAGCAGGGCAGCCATTAGCGCCATGAGTGGAGATTGTGAACAGTCACCACACACAAAGAAATTGCAAATAAGAACTATATTCCTTATATCTTCGCATGGCTGACTGAAGTAAGACAACTCCACAAACAATGCATTTTAAAGCACATTTGCAGGGTGAATATATTACAAATATGGCTAGGAAGTGGGCTGCTGTAAATCTTCAAAAGTGACTGATTTAAACCCAAACTTAATGTATTTTGGAGGCCAGCAATAATTTGACTTGCTGAGTGGATGGGATTTATGGGTATAATGCAGTGCAAATAAAAACATCCTCTTTCAGTCATAAAGGTGTATGCTGTGTCCATGCTGGGAAATATAGCTTCCCTTACCCCTGACTTCTGGTGAGAACTCAGGGGAATAGCTAAGTCAGACTAAATGCATTTTCTTTGTGGCCTTATGGAAATACCAAGTTTTATTTTTGTGCGTAAGAGGGTTTATAGTGCCATCTTTGGATCTGAGCTTTTGTGTTTGAGAACCAAATAAATAAGACAAATCCAGACACACACAGCTGAGCTGCACTTTGTTGTCTTCATGAGGCAACCAGACCTGAGTGAAGGGAAAGTAGAGGGTAGGACAAGGGTTTAGGACATAGGATGGCCACATCTATTCCTCAAAAGGATGACCTAAGGATAACACTGAGGTAGGTTGGTAGGAAGCACTGTCAAAGGACTTCTGACTTTGGAATTTCCTATTTCTGACCTGTTTGTTTCTGGCGTGTAGCCCTAAGGAAGTTACCTCTCATGGTACAAGTGGCCAAATGTCCACGATGCACTGAATTTGAGGTTAGAATATAGGAAGTGATGAATTTCTGTGGATAAATTGTCATGAACTGAAATAAAGCCTGCGCGCTCTCTCTTCTGCATCCTCAGTATTTGAGAGAAGCCCTTGCTCTACCCCTCAGGTCTTCACTGTGCAACCCCCACCCCCACATCCCCAACACTTCAGCTTTTGCCCGCACAGCCCAGCGATTCCAGGGGAGAGGAACAAAATCAGGTCTGAGGAGGTTGATCATGGCCACTAGAGTAGGTCCTTCCCTCTCCCAGCCACTCTTCACTAATGGAGGACCTGTAAGTTTCAGCAGGAGGCTCGACCCTCATATCCAGTAGACTGATGATGTGATGAAATGCAATATTATCAGAGTCCAGGGGGATTCATACAGCATAAAAAATTCATAGTTTACAGGCCTGCAATGAAGGCAGAGGAAAATTACAATGGTGTATTCTCAAGGATTTTGTATTCCCTGATATATTTTCAGCATACTTTGCAGCTTTGGGAGAAGGCATGGTCCTGGGCTCAGTCCAATAATTTCATCAGTTTCTTGAGAAAAATAAAGATCTTTGAAGTTAATATTTGTTTCAGAGGTCTGGAACAAGTAAGCATTTGGATGTGCACGACCACCCTCTTACTCCACGGTTTACGATCAGCCATGTTGGCCTTCCTGCAGTGGACACTCGGAGGACAGGAGGAGGTGCCAGGAAAAGATGCAGGATGACTGTGAATTCATGGCCCAGGGAACAGCCACAAAACGTCAGGTGCTTACTGAAAAGCTCAGAGAGTTAGTCCAAATTTCCACTGAAATGTCTTTGCTCAAAGAATTTTTTGTTGAATATATACTTTACCTGTAGCTAATTAGTGAATCAGCCAGAGTTTATAGCACCTCCTTATTGTTTAAATTCACTGTGGATTTCTAGGGTGCATCTCAGTAATAGTTTTCCCGAAGGCGAGTGGCAGCTTTTAAACTGTATGGGAGGCACTGGAGAGATGGGGGAATGGAGCTGGTCTCAGATGCTTCTACCTTTGCCTGTGGTTCTGGTTGCGACTTTTCCCCAACTGTCGGGCCAGGGGAGTGCATGGCCGCATGCGTGTACTGCCAGTCCTGTGCGTCTGTGACCTGTGTGCCTGAATCCTAAGCTGGTTCAGGTGTCCAGGAGACTGAACACGGGCTTGGAAATCCACACTGCAACAAGTTCAAAGAGGTTTGCTGCTGCTGTGACATGTAGTTAAAATCTCTTGCTCTAGGCCTTTAATATATCTTTTCCCATCCTCTCCCGGATTCCTATCCCCTATTTCCTTAAAGCCTCGGCTAATCCAAGCCAGCAGGGTTCTTGGCCTTCAGAGATCCTTTAAGCTTTGTCTAGGATGAGATTAGATTTGGGGGTACCCTTAAGATAGCCTAGACTTTGGTAATACATAGGCTGGGATGGTGGAAGACCTGGGAGAGGACACAGTAACTACTCATCTTGGTGTGGCCTTCCTGCTTTCTGGATTGGCCCTAAAAATTGGCCTTTTAGAATGAGTTTCTTGAGACCTGGGGAGGGATAAGTTGTATTAAAATTCTGGTAGCTGCTTTTTGCCGGCTAAAACTTACTTGCCAAAGTTGATAGATAGCATCCCTCTGTACTTCTCTCTGGTGCTGGTGTTGTGTTAGGGTACTATGTGTTGGGAGTGCTCATTCAGGCTGCCTCACGGGGCCCCTGGGAGGGAGCTGAGAGGAAAACAAGAACTGTGCTGATCAGAAGGCCTTGGTTCCCATCCCTTTCTAATGTTACGCTGATATAACCACTTGATTTTTTCATCTGTAAAATGGGAATAAACATAATACTTCCTCTTCTAACCAAACCTCACTGAGGTCGGCTCCTGGCGGTCACTTTTGGTGCTCTGGTAACAACCCATCTGGACAGGTTCCGAGATTAAACCTCGTTATTCCAAATCTCCTTGTGAGAGAATAATATTATAGATACAATTTATATAGTTCTAACTAGATTGTTTCCTTTCTCTGTAAAATAGTAAAAGTTCTCATTTATCCAGCACCAACTGTGTACCCTTGCGTGAGTCATTACTAATCATCACAAGGGTTCTTTAGGTTGGGGAATATTAACCTGAGTTTAGAAGCTCCGGGGGCCAAGTACCCAGCCTGCTCTGGGGGTTGGCAATAAGGCTGGAAGCCACCAGAAATGTCAGACTCTGAGTCCGCTGGTTTTCATGGCAATACCTGGATCCCACTTACAAAGCTGTCCCTCTCTGTATTAGTCTGTCTAAAGACATTCTGCTTAAAATATCTTCTAAGCAATCAGAAAACCCCAAATTCCAAGTTGTTCCGAGATTTAGGCAGATTGTGGAAAAAAAAATGCTTTCAATAAAATGTCCTTTCAAATTTGAATAATCTGCAGTTTACAAAACACTTCCATATAGTATCTCATTGAATCTTCAAAACCCATTAGAAAGGAGGATGTTTATTTATAATGTGTTCAATATATGAGGAGACTTGGAGAGGCCACTAGCTACAACTTTCCAGAGGTCCGGTAGCCAGCAGGAAGCAGGCATGGGGCTTGGGCCTGTGTATTCCAGCGTTCTCTTATGGTATCACATAGCTCATATTCACTGAGAAAAGGGAGCAGGGCAAGAGCAGAGGTTAGGGGAGTGATGTCAGCAAAAGGGTAGAATAGGGGTTTTTGACTATTGTCCTCCAAAGATGCTGAGTTTGATAATTACCCACAGAGGAGAGTGCTTTGTGGAAGTCTGGGACTCTGGGGGAGAAGTTCCAGTGTACCACTGAGGACTAAAAATCTGAGATTGGGTACATTGAAGAGGTAAGAGAAACAGTTTCATTTTACTCATAAATTTAAGTATAGTTACTCTTAATTTTTTTTTTTTTTGCCTAAAAATTGCAAATATAAATCCATTGGTTGGAAAGAGGGTAAGAGTTCAACGAAACTTGTCTGTTTGGTCCAATGATGAAAGCAGATTCTGGGACATAATTATGTGAGGTGTATATGGTTCGGGGAATGGGGTTACTGAAGGCGAGTTTCTGGTGGCACCTAAGAAACTCACCCTTCCCTGTTTAACCACCTTGAACTTTGTAATTCTTAAACTGCTTTGACTCATGATTCTTCCAGATTACGAATTTGTAAATTTATAAGGAAAAGGCAAGCCAAATTCCTTTTTCAAAAGGCAAGGGAGCATGAGGAGCAAGTGGGTTTTAAGGTTATTCCTCTGTGATCTCTGGTATTTCCTTTGCACTCTACAGAGTCACCTGTAGAAACAACACAGATTCCTGGTGAGATTTAGTTGAGCCCTTCCCTTGCTTCCACTCTAGATATGCATTATGCAACGTGAATTCAATGCAGGGCCTTTGATGGCCTCGATGGATGTACAACAGGGGTGTGATCTAGCCCCTTTCTATTGCATGTGCCTTCTAATAACTTAACGCCACCTCTGGACTAGCTAGTCCAGGATTGCCTCCTTCTCCTTCTTCTCCCCCTTTTTCATTTAATACAGATGGCCTAGTGTGGATACACTAGGAATGGACCAAGACAAAAAAGTTTGAAATCCATAGATTAAAAGGAGAATTAACATGTAGGTAAAAGCTCTTTTACACTATCTCACCTCTAGAGCTAAAAATTATACACACACACACACTTAGATACAGAGACATAGCTATAGATATAGATGAAAGGGTTTGAGAGACGCCAACTCCTCTATTTACGCAGGAGTAAATCATGGCGCCTGAGTGACAGTCCAGGTAAAGTGAAAAGGTATATTATTTCACGTTAGGTACTGTGTGGGTGGTTTGCTAATGGTCTTATTTTTTAATGTCTCCTCAATACCTATATGTTGACAGAAAGCAATATTTCTGGAAAGGCATTGTTCGGTTCTCCTCCAGAGTTGTGTTTATTAAGTTATCCTTTGGTGTGTGCTCATGGACTCCATTTGAAAAGCACCAGAGTTCTAGCCTGTGAGACACAGTGGTGTGTTTACGGCTTCGTGTTGAGGAAGATGCTGTTTACCATATCAGCAAGGTCTGGTTTCTGAGAAGCTGGGGAGCATTCTCTCTGGTCTCAGTGCCAGGAGTCATTGTGCTTTTGCATTTCTGCTTTTTGTTTTGCTTTGTTTGTTTTAATCACCCAGGAATTGTGCCTGATTATGTTCCCCTTTTTGTGCTGTCTGCCAGGAAGCTCAGAATCAATTTTACGGTCCACCTACTCATAGACTGTATCAGAATCTCCTGGAATGTGTCTTATTTACTACATTCACTCTTAGATTTAGTCTATTTTTCTATTTGTAGTTACCATCCGTTATAATTTGTTCTCTTTTGTATTTTTGTAAGGTGCTTTAAACCCTTTCTTGGTATGGAGGAGAAATAATAATTTTCCTTCTACCCTTCTAAGTTCTTCTGGCTGGTCTAATAATCAAATTAACACAAAGCAAATTAAAGAAGAAAGTAACCAACTTTGTGTGTATGTACCTACGGGTGTTCTGTAAGAATACATGACCTGAGGACAGATCAGGCTGTTAAGGCTTGTATGCCACGTGAGTGAAGGAGAAAAATGGGGGTTGTGCTTTGAGGCTTCAGAGGAAGGAAGACAACTCCACATGCAGATGGAGAAGCAAATGTTTGCCAAATAGTTGTTCGCTGGGCCATCTTTAACAAGGGGACGCAGGGAGGACGTCGGTCAGACGGGCCTCGCTAGGGCCCTCCCTGTCACACACTAGCTCCTACTAAACCAGAGTGGGCTCTGCTGACAGCTCCCTTCCTGGAGCAGGTCCTCTGCCTGAATTCTTTTAGGCAGTTGGGGGGAAGGTCAAAGCTTCCTCTTGAGTCTTTTGTTTCTCAAAAGTAAGCAGCTTAAAATAATCAATATACCATAAAGGCATATTTTGGGGTGGTAAACAGTGCTCTCCCTCAATAGCAAAGCAGAGTATAAATATCTAAATAACCACAAATGGTGGTAAAAATATGGTCAAAGAGACAAGGGGAGAACATAAAGTACAGGATCAGAGACCACTTCTCTCCTGAATACCCTACTACACATGGAAAGGACTCCTACTTCCTACTACCGTGAGCTAGCCTTATTCACCTCTGTCTCCCCAGGTTCAGAAAAGGATCTGGCATTCAGTGGGTGCTCAATAAATACTTGCTATATAAACAAGAAAAGTTTACGTTCAGTCATAGACAATGTTTATCACTAAGGTATCTAACTTAAAGTCTTTGTTGTGTAAAAAAAATATGATGAGATACAGACTGGTTTAAATACGGTTTTAGACTTTACCTAGACTGAGTTTTAATACTGATTTTTATTTTTAAGCTATGCAGATGGGATTTTAAAAATCACTATCTAAGCTGGGAAAATATTCTTTTTCCTTATGTAAGGAGGAGCTTCTTTCATGCAGGTGGATGAATTTGTTATTACCTGACAAGAATCATTCCCCAAGCCATAATTTTTCAATTATGGTAATAAAAAGTTAGTATTCCTATCTATGTATTGAAACAGATTTCATTCATAGACACCTACCCTTTTACTGGCACGCAGCCATGTTGTTCAAGTGCTTTTTGAAGTTTTATAACTTCAGCTGCAGAAATTAATTTTCACCGTCTGTGCTGTGCTCAGTGTCACCGCCGCAGGCTGGCTGGCCGTCTGCCTCCAGTTCTGTTTGGAGTGAGGAGAGGCGGAGGTACATAGCTTTGTGGACTTGGTTGACTGAGGTTCTTGACAGAGCAGACTAAGAGTAGAGGTCATTGGCACGTATTTTCATTCAGATTAGTGACAAATGTGTAAATCTCGATTTTTTTTCCCAATGTAACATTTTTCACAGATATATTTTCAAGGGGAATATTTGTTTTATGAAAGACTCCAAAGAAGCCATGCCACCTTGTTTCCTCATCTGTAAAAGGAGAGGCTTGGGTGAGACCGTCGTGAAGGTCATTTCCAAAGGAGATTAAATAAAAGCACCCATGGGTCATGGAAACATGACACGGAACAGGAAGGTTCTGCATGGCACTGCTTTTATTTTCCCTGTTCCTTCACCTGGGGTTGGAGAATCCGTTCTTCAGCGGGGATGGGGGTTGAACCCTAACTCTTTCATCTGGAAATGGGACCTATGTTATTCTTTGCTTTTGCATCTTCAGTTCTTTGGAGACAACCATCTTACCAGCAGGGCCAATAAGATCATTAATGGAAAACACGGTTGTGCGCCAGTAGATCTTTACTCCTTGATCAATAGTTATTTACTTCTGAGGGGTCACAGCGTGGTTAATATAGCTGAATAATTTTATTGATAGAAAACATAACAATGAAAAATAAAGTTTAAAATAGAAGACGAATGAATATAGCCCTTTCTTCAGTGGTGGGTATTATTATTTGAACACTGTAATAGCTGCTGGAAAGTTGGAAGGGCAGACAACAAAAGCATTGAATAATTGTCCGAGGACTATAATCAGACTTCCATTATTGACCTCTGTTAATATTCTACTGTAACTGTCTGCTAAATTGGTTCCTTGGGGCTTGAAATATACAGTGATGTTATGAGTTCCTATCGTAAATTGCCACACAGTAAAGTAGTGAGTCTCTGAAATAGTGTTGGCTCTAGTTTGATCAATACTCAATTCAAAGCAGTGCAATAGGCAACTGTTTCCATAGAAACATTGATGTCACAGAGGTTGAACAGCAGCTGTTACAACAAATCATTTCCTTTGAGCAGTTGTAATTGACTATATGTACAGTTTGCTGTCACTTGAGACCATTTACATCAAGCAAGTAGCAGAACCACATTAGTTATTCCTGGAGTAAGAGGGTTAGCTCTTCCTTTTGTGACCTTACAAATACCTAGGAGGATATTGCTATAGCAACCAGCAATATAACAGGAGGGACATTAAGTAGCTAGCAGTCTTAATGCAGTAGCATTCTTTTGGAAGCTGAAAGGTAGTTTTAATAAAGTTTACCCAGTTGTTACATTACCACAAATCCTTTGCACCCCACAGTAAAGACTGGGTTCCTCTCTCACAGCCATCACCAATAACAGAGACATTACAATTCCATTTGCAGTTCATTTCCTGTTCCTTACCTTTGATTTTCCCCTCGGCATCTGGCTGTGCAGGCGGCACACAAGCACGTTTGGAATGATCTTGTTGACGGAAAACAGAGTGTGGCCCTGGAGAAGCGCTGAAGTCTGAAGTGCTTCACAGTTGAAAAGTGAGATTGTAAGAGAAAGGAATCTTTAACAAAAAGTTACATTTTTACTCCGATTATGTAATTTCTAAATTTTAAGGACATGAAAGAAAACAGAAACAGATGCAAGCTTAGCTTACCTTTGTTGTGTTCCCTCAGACTAAAATCATCACCAAAACTGAGTTTCCTATTCGAGAATCTTTCACATTATTCCACTACAGTTTTCCTGGGGTGGCTGTGCCCAAGGGCACATTTGGAATATTCCTTATACTTTTTGGGAAATTAAGAGGCCTGTATGTTCTTTTGTAGGTAAACAGGCAGACATGGCATCAATATATCATGAAACTCCATGCCAAATCAAAAAGCATAAGCTAATATGAGTATTTCCAGAATTATGAGAATTAAATACACCCAGACATAATATCTAGTTTTTAAAAACCTTGCCAGCATCTCATCTGAGCTTTACATGACGGGTGCAATGATCAAGAATAAGAAGCTGTAATGGCACTAACATTGTGTGCACTGCCATTGGCAATGGGGTTAGCGTTAGAGGAAGTTTGGGAGATATGTCAGGGTCTCAGCAAGCAATTGCAGCCACAGCCAAGAAATCAGGCTTCATGTGGGAGAGGCAGGCATCACCGTCTCAGCCACAACGTAACTGCAGGTGTGATTAGCAACACTGTCATCTTGGCCTCTCTAGAAAAGAAAAATTATTCACGGTCATCAATGAATAGAGAAAGCAAAAACCCTTAGAGTAGGTGTTTACCTGCACAGGATTTTTCAATACAGACCCACAATGATCAGCCTATAGATTTTTGGCTAGTCTGCCCTATTCCTCAGGGTGAATCCTCAAAGGTGATAAAATTGAATTGCAATCAGTATTCTTTGATACTGGCCTGCCACCGACTGTTATTCACCTTGAACTAGAGAGCAACTATTTATAAGATTGTTTAGAGACACAAATCCAGTAAATTACTCTGTTTGGCCTTAAAAGAATGTTTGACTTGGAGTGTAGATATGGCTATAAATCTTATAGGAATAATTTATAGGACAACATAGTGAGTGGTAATCTTCTGGTTACAATGGGTAAAGAGAGACAGTTTGAAAGGAAAAAGTGTTCCCCTGCCCAAGGTCAATGAACTTTTCCAGAGTCCTGCATACAGGAAATTTAGTAATGGCACCTGGGCATCCTGAGAGAGAAGGGAAACAGCTGCCCTTTGCACGTATGTGCTTTCCTGGAGCAATTCTTTTCTCGTAGCTGGCCATCTTTCCTTTGACAACATGGCTTGGCCAGTGGAAAAGGAGGATGAGTCAGCCGTTGCTGGTACCCAGGGGGATCTGTCAGTCAACAGTCAGTCAATAGACCAACAACCTTTCACAAAGGTGTTCCAGTCAGAACAGCTGGCTGGTGTGTGTGTGTGTGTGTGTGTGTGTGTGTGCGGGGAGAGAGAGAGAGAGAGAGAGAGAGAGAGAGAGAGAAAATGACAGACATTATGCATTCTAGCTGAATATGATAATTCCTAAACATATATAAAAAATTTGGTTAGTTTTGATATATAGTTTCATTGATTAACATATGGTATTATATTAGAGCAACACATCTTAATTTTGTTAGTAGAAGACTCTATTATTAGTCCTGAGAGTCCAGATAATCTAGGGAT
>VMDR010031394.1:0-12058 GCA_007922815.1 Macrotus californicus | reverse complement strand
AGATGACTACAGAACAGGCACGTCCTTTTACATGACTATAGTGTTGGAACTCCATAGTCTGAGAAAGATGACTACAGAACAGGCACGTCCTTTTACATGACCATAGTGTTGGAACTCCATAGTCTGAGATAGATGACTACAGAACAGGCACGTCCTTTTACATGACCATAGTGTTGGAACTCCATAGTCTGAGAAAGATGACTACAGAACAAGGCACGTCCTTTTACATGACCATAGTGTTGGCACACCATGTTGTGTGCATTCGGAGTTTCCCCTGGCCTGTTTGCGCTTGTGCCCAATATTATTTATAAATAATCATTTCTTTTTGCAAGACAGTTTACTGAATTTGAGAAAGTGATACTTTTGAGGGGGGTCAGTTGCTATCTTTATTAGTCCCATCTGTTGACTTACTGATTAATATAGTTTATCAAATATGTAAGAACTTTCATCTTTTTTTTGTCGTCACCTGAGAATATGTTTATTGATTTTGGAGAGAGAGGAGGTGGTTGGAGAAAGAGAAGGGGAAAGGGAAAGAGAAAGGGAAACATCGATGTAAGAGGGAGACACTGATTGGGTACCTCCTGTATGCACCTCAGCTGGGGATCAGACCCCCAGCCTAGGTCTGTGCCCTGACTGAGGGTCAGCCTTGCAGCCTTTTGGTGTGTGGGACCACGCTCCAAACAACTCAGCCGCCCTGCCAGGGCAAGATGTTCACATTTTTTCAAGTAGCTGAAGAATTTCATTCCATGTGATAGTGAAAAGTTTTACAATATTTTTTCTAGCTTCAGAGACTAAAGCTCTTTAAAAAAAAATATTCCCTAGGATTCTCTTATGTGAAATTAAAACATATGTTCTTCATATATGCACACATATCTAGAACATGAAAGGCAAAGTTTGGCTTATAGCTGTAGTGTTCTTCAGTTTGCAAATGATTCATGTACACAAAGAATTTCTTTGCTTTTTACCCCACTCACTTCAGTGAATAATTCGAGGACTATTAATATTGTTAAAAATCTTTGTCCCAAGAGATTAAGGACCTCTGAGTCAGATTTTATTTCTGATGAGCTACACTCATAAAATGGAAGTTTTGACTAGTAGTTAGTTGAGGTAGAGGAGAATTGTAAAGCCAAGAAGTCGTAGGACTGATGGGGATAGGAGATACAAGGCAGGGTCTTGTGAAGGATGTGGAAGGAGCCTTAATGATATGGGACTGGATAACAGTTTTTTTTCTGGGAGAAGGAAGTAGAAAAGGAAAGGAGAGGGTGCCACTTGGGGCAATTTCAATGTTTTGCCTAGTATGTCCTGCTAATGCAGGACAAGAAAGAAGTATTGTGTTCTCTGCCCTTTTCTCCTGTGCTTTCCAGTCACAAGATTTACCTTTGGAGTTAATGTTGTAGTTCAACTAAGTTATGAGTTAAACAGACTTTTGAAGGCTAGGTCAAAATGTTGTGTACCATTAATCACATGGGTTCTATAAGGAAAATGAACTCTGAAGAAACTTGAGCATAGTCTATTTGTAAAATATGTAGTATATTATCAGCAAGTTTGATGTATTAAGAACACTGCTAATTTACAATTTGAAATACTAGTGTTGTGGGCCTTATTTGTTGCTAACCAGCTCTTTGGCTGGAGGTAAATTACTTAGCCTTTCATGTATTGAAAACCGTGCATCAGAATGTTCATATAAAATGTATCCTGTGTAAACACTATTTACCAAACTTAAGTAACATAATTTAAAAGAATACAGTAGGAAAAGGACTTATTTATCTTTGAGATATATTCCCTTGGTTTTTCTTTCCAATATATGGATAAAGGAACAAAATGTATCATACATATATACACACACACGTATACACACACACAGTTGACCCTTTAACAGTGTAAGGGATTAGGGATGCCGACCTCCCTACTATCACACAGTGAAAACTTGCCTAAAGCTTTGACTACCCAAAACCTTAACTATAGTCATCCCTTGGTATCCACAGGGGATTGGTTCCAGGACCCCACAGATACTAAAATCCACAGGTACTCAAGACCTTCATATAAAATGGCACAGACAGTGCATGCAGTTGGCCCTCCACATCCATGGATTCCCAACCTCGAATCAAAAATACTGTTTTTAGTCCATAGTTTGTTAAATCTGTGAATGGGAAACCCAGGGATATGGAGGGCTGACTATATATTTATTGAAAATAATCTGCCTATAAGTGAACCTGTGCAGTTCAAACCCATGTTGTTCTAGGGTAAATTATATGAGGAGGGATCCCCCAAAAACTGGAATTAATTTATAAAAAACTGTGTATTTATTCTTATCTGTTTAAACTTTAGTCACTTTCAAAGTACCCTCCATTTGATGCACTACACCTAGCAAGGCATTTTTTTTTCCACTGCTGAAAACTGTTTTTGAACTTGTCGATTTCGGCGCCTTTTAGTGCTTCTGCTGTTTTTGTTTCACCTCTTCCACATTGAAAAATGTCTCCCTTTGAGGACTTTTTTCATCCAGGGGAAACCAAAATAAGTTGTTAAGGGCAAGATCGGGAGAATAGGGAGGGTGGAGCATGGGGTTCATGGCATTTTTGGTAAAAAACTGCTGAACACTCAGCACAGTGTGGGAAGATGAGCTCATAAACCACCCATCATGAAACGGGTAAATGCATTGAAAGAAAAATTCACTGAAGCCAAACGCAGCTTCTCACAACAATGCCAGTTGGTACACTGATAAAGATGTGTCCCCAGAGCACTCATCTAGAGGGGAAAGGAACTACAAGGGGCCTGCCATCCAAAAGATAATTCTGGTTTTTGAGGGGTCCCCCACTGTATATTTATAACTGTAATTCCATGCTTTGAAACAGTTGCCTCCCTAATAGAAACAAACAACAGAACCATCCCTGTACTGCAGTAGTAGCAGTAGTAGCAGCAGTAGCTGTCGCAGTGAGACTCCCATGGTACACCATCTTCCATAGGACTCTGTCTCACCTTGATCTCTCTTTGGGCCCTATGACTTCACCATTTGCAGTTAGAGGGTTTTGTCATCATTCCTTGGCTTCCATTAGACTACATCATTATTTAATTGTTACAGTAGCATAATTTAAAAACAGATAGGTGTGTATTCTTTTAAAGTCTTTTAAAATAGTTCATTGTGATCTCCTGTATCTCAGTTTCTGTATTTTTTGAGTTTATATATGTCCTATAGGGTCTGGTGGCACAGCCTCCTCTATCATCAAAGCTGGGTACTCTAGGTGCACCCAGTGTGTGCTGAGTACACCTTCCTCTTGCAGTTGAGCCTTGGTTGCTGTTGACAGGTCAGTGGGAGGGATTTACACAGGCCATTCAGCTGCAAGGACTAGCTGTGACCACTGACCACCAACCTCCGCCCTCAGTGGGGGATCTGCTGTGCAGGGGCAGGGTGGTGGTGCTCTGATGTGGTCTATAGCTATCCACGGGGTGTGTTGGCCCTGGGGTATCCTGGGTGGTGCAGGCCATGGTCAGCCCCCACTGGTGTTTTGCCTGTGGCCACTGTGCCTGAGCTATAAAGCAAAGGTGAGGAAGTGAAGATCAGTAATGAATTAAAAATCATCTCTCTGGTTTCCTTCCAGTGGTTGAATTTTATGATTTTAATGGATTGGATAATAGTAAATTCACAAAGAAAATATGCCCATGCAGATATTTAGTATTTTCTCAATGCCTATAAGTAGGGTTGTCATGTAGGAGTTTTTTCTTCTAACTGTGGAGCTATACAGAGTATTCCCAAGGTTGCAAATACCAATTTATGAGCAATTTCTTTGAACTGGGTTGGCGGTGAGACCTGGTCTCTCATATACCTATCCCTTGAAAATAAGTTTTTCTGGATCTCACCATGATTTCATACAGCTGTTGCTCTGGCCAGAATGAAAACAAAATAGAAATAATACCTACTTGTAGAATTGGCATATCTATATTTCAGACTAGTTACATTATCCAAGCTATTGCATTTCCTTATTCTGAACTGACCTAGAAAGCATTTTCCCATCAAAAACTTTAGGTTATGAAACACTCTCAAAAGCCTACTTAATTCATGATGTAATAGAAATAGTGCGGTTTGGGTGAGACATATTTTGGTATCTGTGGCCATTTTTATCACCAGTTTTTAAATTCAGCTTAAAAATATGTTCCAAAATAACTGACTTAAGAACTTTGATTACACCCTACCTATAAGTTCAGGGCTGCACATTGGTTTCTGTTCAGTCTTTTTAATGTTTCATCAAGAGAAATTAACTTCATAAAAACTGTCATTATGAATATAAATTTCAAATTTATGTTTCTTATGAAGATATGAGTTCATTGAGGAGGTATGTACTATGCTTTCTTTTTCCTTTTTTAAGCAAATAATCATTGATCCCTCTGTGCATCATATATCATTCTAGGTGGTGAACAGGAAAAGCCCTCGTTCTGCACCCCCACCTGCCCCGCCACTTCCATAAGGCATAAAGTCTCATGGAATTATAGACAACCAAATAATAAATATTTAGTATAAGCCCCGGAAGTGATTAGGATGAAGAGTAAAAATAAAGCAGGTTAAGTGGGTGCTGTTTTAGTTAGAGTGATCAGGGAATGTCTTTATGAGCAATGGAGTACAACATGACAGAATCTGAGGAGAGCTCAGTTCCAGGGCGAGGGAAGAGCAAATGCGGAGTCAAGTGTGATGGGGCATCAAAAAGAAGAAGTAAAGACATCCACTTGAAAGGAACTTGTAATTCTAACTCACATACATTGCTCTTAAATATATATTAAAACATATCCTAAGTGTGTCCTAAAATTTAATTTGGGTTTTTAAGAATGACCATTTATTTTCTAGTTTGCTATCATTAATTTCTTACAGTTCAGAAATATTTTCCATTTCCATGTGTTTTAAGCAAACTTTAAAGTAATATTTGCAATTATATAGATTTATTTTGAGTTTCCTCTTTTCTTTTTCATTCTTATCTAGCAACTTGTTCATCCACAATACCACTCAAAGCATTTTTCTTTTAAAAAATCCCTTGCCCTGGCCAGGTAGCTTAGTTGGTTGAAGCATTGTCCCATGCGCTAAAAGGTCCATGGGTTCAATCCCCAGTCAGGGCACATTTGAGAGGTAACTGATTGATGTTTCTCTCTCACATTAGTGTTTGTTTCTCTCTCTCTGTCTCTCTCTCCCCCCCTCTTCTCTCCCTCCATCCTCCCACCCCACTCTCTCCCACTCCTTTTTTCTATCTAAAACATAGGTGAGGATTTAAAAAAAAGTAAAAATTCCTTGATGTAGCCCTGGCTGGGTGGCTCATTTAGTTGGAGCGTCGTCCTGTACACCAAAATGTTTCTCTTTCTCTCTTTCCCCCTTCTTCTCTCTCTAAAATCGGTAAACATATTCTTGGGTGAGGCTTTTTAAAAAGTTAAGTCTTTAAAAAAAAAATCTCTTGATGTATAGCATCATTAACAACCTACATTAGTCAAAACTTCAGAGTGTTTCAGTTTACATTAGTTCATTGGATCCACAAGCAAATCCCAAAATGGCCCTTATGATACCGTATATTTTAGCCTTAAAATGAATTTTTACTAATGAAGTATTTTCATCATTGGATTAAGAGTTCTGTATTTTAGTTTAGGAATGGGATAAACTAACAGAAAGATAAAGAAGATTTGTGTTTCCATTAATAAAGATAAAGAAGTAGGGGATTTCCTGTCAGGATGGCAGCATAGGTAAACATGGATCACCTCCTCCCACAACCATATCTAAATTACAACTATAGAACTTAGTATATAGAACAACCATCATTCAGAACCATCAGAAATCAAGTTGAATGGAAGTGTGACAAATAGAATTAAAGAAACCACATCCATCCTGACTGGTAGGAGAGGTGGAGACAAGGAACAAGCTGGACCCACATCCATGTGTGGTGGATAAAAATTCAGGAGGGATATCTTGGCAGTGAGGAATCCTAACCCCACAACATGCCTCTCAGCCCAGGGTTCCAGTGCCAGGAAGATAAGTCCCCATAACTTCTGGCTACAAAAACCAGCAGAGATTGTCAGTAGAAGAAACTTCTGGAGTCCAAGCAGTGCGTCTTAAAGAACCCACACACAGACTTACTCAGACTCACTCTGGGGTAGCAGCTTGAAAGGCACCAGTGGCATACAGGGAGGAACTGAAGTGTCTGGCATCAAGGTGAGAGCTGGGGGACAGCTTTCTCCCAGACAGAAAGGCGGGCAGAGACTATTATCTCTTTACTGAACCCTCCCCCGACAGAGCCACATAGCCAACAGGAAGGTGCCATATCTGGGACTCCATCAACCTGGCTAACACTGCTTGCCCTACCCTGGAAATCCTCAGAGACTCTGTCCCAGCCAACTCAGACCTACCCAAACTGCTTTTCCATCTGAATGGCTGGTCTTAGCTCATGCTTCACAACTTCCTAAGTCCTCTCAAATAAGCAACAGCCAACCTCAGTGAGCCCCTAGCCCCAATACCTCTTGCAAAGTGGTCCCAGGACCAGCACTAGCAGCAGCCAGATTAGAGTCACAGCTTGGCTTCGCATGGGAATCTCCAAGCCCAGCACAAGTAGCAGCCATCTCAGATTGTTTTATAGCTGTGGCACAGTGGCCCCAGGCAAAACACCGGTGGGGGCTGACCTTGGCCTGCACCACCCAGGATACCCCAGGGCCAACACACCCCGTGGATAGCTATAGACCACATCAGAGCACCACCACCCTGCCCCTGCACAACAGATCCCTCACTGAGGGTGGAGGTTGGTGGTCACAGCCAGTCCTTGCAGCTGAATGGCCTGTGTAAATCCCTCTCTCTGACCTGCCAACAGCAACCAAGGCTCAACTGCAAGAGGAAGGTGTACTCAGCATGCACTGGGTGCACCTAGAGTACCCAGCTTTGATGATAGAGGAGGCTGTGCCACCAGACCCTGTAGGACACCTACTACATCAGGCCACATTACCAAGACATGGAGTCAAAGCAGCTCTACCTATACACAGAAACAGACAGTAGGGATTGGGGAGGGCTGCCAAAACAAGGAGACAAAGAAACATGGCCCAAATGAAAGAATAGATCAAAACTCCAGGAAAAGAACTAAATGAAATGGAGATAAGCAATCTGTCAGGTGCAGAGTTCAAAACACTGGTTATAAGGATGCTCAAGGATCTTAGTGAGGACCTGAACAGCATAAAACAGATCCAGTCAAAAATGAAGGATACACTAATTGAAATAAAGAACAATTTACAGGGAAACCACAGTAGAGTGGATGAAGCCGAGAATCAAATCAATGATTTGGAACATAAGGCAGAAAAACAACCAGTGAGAACAAGAAGAAGAAAAAAGAATTAAAAGACAAGGATAGTGTAAGCACCCTCTGGGACAACTTTAAGCTTTCTAACATTCGCATCATAGGGGTGCCAGAGGAGAAGAGAAAGAGCAAGAAACTGGAAATCTATTTGAAATATGAGTGAAAGAAAACTTCCCTAATTTGGTGAAGGAAATAGATATGCAAATTCAGGAAGCACAGAGAACCCAAACAAAATGGATGCAAAGAGGCCCACTCCGAGACACATCATAATTAAAATCCAAAGGTTACAGACAAAGAGAGAATCTTAAAAGCAGAGAGAAAAAAGAAGTTAGTTCCCTACAGGGGAATTCCCATAAGACTGTCAGCTGATTTCTCAAAAGAAACTTTGCAGGCTAGAAGGGATTGGAAGAAATATTCAAAGTCATGAAAAGCAGGGACCAAGATTGTTCTACCCAGCAAAGCTATCATTTAGAATTGAAGGGCAGATAAAGAGGTTCCCCGACAAGAAATAACTAAAGAAGTTCATCATCACCAAACCATTAGTATATGAAATGTTAAAAGAACTTATTTAAGAAAAAGATTGCCAGATGGGAAAGGGGTGTGGGGGAATGAGTAAAGAGGTGAGGGGATTAAGAAGTACAAACTGGACATTACAGAATAGCCATGGGGATGTAAAGTACTGTATAGAAAATGGAGTAGGCAAAGAACTTATATGCATGATCCATGTACATGAACAGTGGTGTGGGGATTGCCAGAAGGGGGAGGGTTTGGGTGGGAGGGCAAAGGGGAAAAATTGGGACAACTATATAGCATAAGCAATAAAATATAATTTTTTTAAAAGATTCAAAGGTACCTTTTTAGTACTTTAAATATTTGTCATTAAAATAAAGAGGGGAGCTTCCAAGCTGGTGAACATGTGGAGATCCAGGGAGCATAGAGTGCCTACAGAGGGCATGAAAGCTCTGTACCCTTTCTCCATACCTTGCCCTGTGCATCTCTCCCATCTGGCTTTTCCTGAGTTACGTTCTGTTCTAATAAACCATGATCTATTGGAGGGGAGAAGATTAAGGGGTAGTCATCAATAATCCTGGATGATTATCAACATTTTCTTTAGAAATTATTTAAAAATAACAGTATAGTCAATAGAAAATATCTTAGGGTTTGCTCCAATATTTGTCTGTTAGTAATCATTTTTTAGCTTTTTAAAAATGATTTTTCAGAACAGTTTCTCGGCTTATCTGGATGTTTGAAACATGAAGGTCACTAGTACTTTTTGTACATAATTTATATTTAAAATTTTTACTTTTTAAATTGTGCAATATTTTTTAATTGCCTTTGCTATTTCTATGTGGTGAAGTGGGTTCTTCCGTCTGTCCACGGTTACACGGCTTCTCTCCAGCTAGTGTCCAGTTGGCTGCTCAGGGTGATTTTCCTATAATTTAGTTGTAATTCCAGGTCGGTCCTGGGAGGAGGCTTGTACAGCTTCCCACCTACTCCTCTGCCATCTTGGGTCCATTTTGCCATGTCTTTTGTCTGTCTAACCCCATCCTCTTATTAAATGGCATTGACTTAGCTTTTCCTGTGCCAGTTTAAGAGACATGTATAGCAAACCATCATGTATTACTGAGTTCCTGCTATGTGGCAGGCACCCTTTTGAGCTTACAGATTGGTGAGATATTTATAGGATAGATAAAACTTATATGAACATTTTAAAAATATTTTTGAAACGGATATTATCATGCCCATTTTATAGATAGGGCAATTGAAGAGATTATGGAATATGTCCAAATTCTTTAGCAGGCAAGTAGTAGAGACAGGCACATTTGACTTAAATATTTGTGCTTATTCCACATATGACTATACAAGCTATATTTGTGAATCTTTAGAAATCTTTGAAAATATTGCTTTAATTAATCTTAACATCCTGCTACATTTTATCTCAGAAAATATCATCTCCCCACTTTGTTGTAGTTAATAAATAGAAACAGTTCTGAAGATGACAACTGTGCTTTTCTTAGGATAAAAAACTTCAGCCACTGTTGTTTTTGTCTTGCCTTGTAATTTTATTAACTATATAATACTGTTACAGCAATATATTTTAGCAGCCACTTTAGCATCTATTTTTAAAAATATAAAAAGATTTTGGTGGAGAAAATACAATGGCTCTTACTGAAACCAAAACTAAAAGTTGCATCACGTTGCCAAGTCTGAAGTAGTACTACAGAATAGACCCCAGTAAACATAGCTGTAATCACAGATCAGTTTTTATATGTTAACATAATATGAAGAATTTGTGCTTTTTTTTCCTTCTAATATACCATAAAATTTGTTAATATTATTTCTTCACTGCTGGGGGTGAGGGCATTGATGATTAAAGGAACAGGGAAATGAGAGAATATCATGAAATAGGACTGGCAGAAAATTCATACGCCTGAAGTGTTGTTAGTAGTAGTCAGCATCAGTCAACACTTACTGAACACTTAACTATATGCCAGTTACATTTAAGACTCCCAACCACCTTTAAAGTAGGTACCATAATTATTGTAAGGAAGGTGAAGCAAGTATAGAGATTGAGGAAGCTGGTCAAGGTTACATAGCCAATCAGTGGTGCCAAGATTCAAACCTAAGCAGTTTAAATCCAGACTCATGTTCTTTATTACAATGCCATAGAAACAGGGGTCCCCAACCTCCTTTCCACCACCAGCCCCCATGGAAATACTATCTTCCACAAAACCGGTCCCTGGTGCCAAAAAAGGTTGGGGACCACTGCATATAGTATATCAGCACTGGGTCATTGATGATGTAAGGCCTGAGAACTAGGTTATGTACTAGCCATATTTCCTAGCCCCATAAATTCCATTTAGATAAAGTTTTGTTGTTAAACAGTTTATGCCCTATAAAATTTGAGATTAAAAATTCACTATAACCTGATTATGGAATTCCAACTGAGGTAATATAAAAATTGTATCTTAAAACTGTACCTTTAGCCCTGACTGACCACTGTGGCTCAGTTGGATAGGCATCATTGTGCCCAAGCAGCAAGTTGCCGATTGGATTTCCCGTGATGGGACACACCTGGTTGGTGGGTTTGGTCCCTGGTTGGGACATGCTCAACAGACAACCGATTGATATTTCTCTATCACATTGATGTTTCTCTCCCTCTCTCCCCCTCTAAAGTAAAATAAAAATAAATAAAACCGTACCTTTATTTTCATGCACTTATCTCTGAAAACTATTTTCCAAACATGTTCCAATTTAATAGCCATTGTAGGGACAACAATTAAAATAGTTTCTATATTTTCTCATAGAAAATACATATTATCAGTTCTTTTTCAAAGTAAGTACTTTCTTCTACCACTTGTTTTGTTTGTGTGTTTGTTTTGTTTGTTTGTTTATAGAGAGAGGAGAAGGGAGGGAAAGAGAGGAAGAGATACATCATTGTGTGGTTGCCTCTCATGTACCCTGGCTGGGAATCCAATTGGTGATCCTTTGGTTCCCAGGCCGGCACTCAATCCACTGAGCTATACACCAGCCAGGGCTGGCTGTTTGTGTGTTTGTTTTTGACCACGCAGTAGTTAAAAAATTCACTTCCTTGCATTTTCAGTAACTTGGATTTGTTTTTGAGACCTTGGGAGTAAGGAATTGTGCATGTGTGTGCATGTGTGCATATCTCTTTTTGTTAGCTGAAGTACAGACATATAATTTGTATAATAATCTTTAAATGCTATATTAGTGCATAACAATATAATGGAAAGAACATTATATATACATACGTATGTATATATGTGTATGTTTGTACACATACATCCAAGTCTTGGGCAAAATAATGGCTACCATTTGCTGAGCATCTATTATATACTGAGATTTGGGGCACTTACCATGTTTTTAATTTGGTTTAAGCCTCTCAATAAAATAACATTTTGTTGCATTTATAGCATGCTTTTCATGCAAAAAAAGTGCACACAGAGTTTTCTCTGTTAGTTGTATCCTGGTGAAAATTACACAGGAACCTATACCAGCCAGAGAACAAATATAATTGCAATGTTTTATTATATGTAAGCAGGACTCAGGATAGCTTGGGTGGTTTCCTTATAGTCCTTGTTTCCTCCCCTGTCAAATAGAATAATAATTTTCTTATAGAATAATAAGAATTAAATATTTTACTTATACTAAATGAAATTATTCTGTGGTAGAAATAGATCTATATATCTTAGAATTTAATTTTTCTATTATGATGGGGAAAAAGCGTGTGTGTCTGGCAGTTGTAATTACGCAATAAATTCTCTTAACCAACCTAAGTCCTGCTTATGTAAACACTGCAAATTATGTTTGCTCTTCAGCAAGTATGGGTTTCTGTGTAATTTTCACTAGGATACAACCAACATAGATAACTCTTGGTGAATTTCTTTGTGGTGTGAAAAGCATGCTGCAAAATGCAATAAAATATTTTATACTTTTTCTCGTTAGCTCAAGTTGAAAGTCTTCAAAATTTTTATTTTAACCTAACCTTAAGAAATAAAGGCGCAATTTTCAGTTGTCCTCTGTTTCTCCTGAATATACATATTTTTCTTTTTTATAATATTGTTATGTTCTCTTCTGAAATTTACAAGGATATGGTCACTTACATTTTCTCTTTCTTTCACTGTATTTTTGTTTCCTCTCTCTCCCCACCAAGAAAAAAATGTTTTTTTAAATTTGAGATCCATTGCAAAAATAAAATAAATTTGGGATCCAGTTAGAAATTTGTTTAGAAA
>VMDR010031393.1:0-12056 GCA_007922815.1 Macrotus californicus | reverse complement strand
ATATAGAGAGTGCCCTGTATGTAAAGGATCTAAATATCACAGGGAGAGAACAATATGTGTAGAAAATTCCATCACCATGTGACATTGACACATATTGACCTTGGGACTGAAAAAGGACACTGTGTTGTACATATTAATGTGGGATTTTAGAGAAAACCCCAGAGGGTTAGCTTGCTAATTTGGAAACTAGATAAGTCTCATAAAATGAAAACTTGTTCAGAGATAAAGCCTTGAAGAGAAAAAAAAATCTCAGGAGATCAAATAGCAATACCCAACCATTGGAGGACCAGATATATTTCCCTCTGGAACAAAGTATCTTCTGTCTTGACTTTTCCAAAATAATATTTTATGAACATATTGTGAATTACACAGGATACCAACCCTGCTGCGCTGGGAACAAAAAGACAGAGCTGACAGATGCAGTTATTTGCCAGGAATAACCATGTGAATTTATAAATATTTTACAAGTGCAGCTTTCAGAAGAGTGACTTTTACTGCCATATTAATGCAACTTGTGAATTTATAGTCGGGGCATTTGTGGGTTATGAATGTCCAGTATTCGAGGCTCGTGCCAAGAACATGCTTTATGTTTTGAAATTCTTTTTTTTTCTCTGAACACAGGCTCCTTGGCTGTTAAGGTCTGTGTTATAATTCAGCTGCACATGAGGTGCAAGGCTACATAATACATCAGTTCCCACTCCTAATGGCTGGACTCATAAATATACTCATTACAACATACTCCATGTGACAGAATGACACACAAAGCATAAAAATATCTCTAAAGAATAGAGAATTAGTGATAGTAGAAGCAATAGAGGCCTGATTCCGTGCTTCTGGTGAGACCAAGAATATGTGAGTGAAAGTTATAAGTACATGCCATAATATAAAGCATTCCGGATTCATACATTTTGGGAAATAATTTTTCCTGTATGTTAGATACACGTGCTGTTGTCCTATGCACTGAAGGGTGCACTGCTGAGAGGACTTTATTACTCTGCTCACCTTTCAGCAGGGGCCTCGTGGAGGAAAGAGCACCACCGCGACTCTTTCCATGTAAATTTGTAAGTTACCTCTCCTGCTGATCACGTCCAGGGTGAAACCTTCTTTCTAGTGCTCCAGGAGAAAGAGGAGCAGATTATTCTGGCCTGGAGCAAACAAGGCCTGGAATGAAATCTTAAGTTGACCGGCCTTTGGTCACCTATGAGAAGGTCCTCCTCTTTGAAGACAGTATGACTCAGGCAGAATCCTGGGCTGTTGACGAAAGTCAGCGCGATTGCCACACCTGTCTGTCTGCCACTAAGTGGCTCTATTATTTTGAACATGTCACTTCACTTCTCAGGCTCTCACTTCTTCTTCTGTAAAATGTGGAAGTTGTACCATAGGATTACAAAATTCTTCCCAGCTGTCAAATTAGAAAAAATTAGATGGCTTTTTCTAATGCATGTGTGCCAACATATGTAGATATTGATAAACAATGTAATATGCAATATTAATTGTTCATCGTTGAACACATGCTTCATTCCCTGAAGTTCTCAAGTGGCAAGATGCTTCACTGTTTTGAACTCTCTTATTTTTTTTTAATTGTTGTTTAGTTACAGTTGTCCTAATTTTTCCCCTGTTGCTCTCTCCCCTCCCCCTTCCAATCCTTGCTCCCAAAGTCATTCCCCTTCCCATTGTCCTTGTGCATGGGTCCTTTGTACATATTCTTTGACTTGACCCATCTCCTTCTCTGCCCTTTATCCCCCTCTCCCATCCTTGTAGTCACTGTCAGTTTGTTCTTTATTTCCATATCTCTGGTTCTTTTTTGCTCATTTGTTTGCTTTGTTGATTAGGTCCCACTTATAGGTGAGATCATATAGTATTTGTCTTTGACCACCTGGCTTATTTCACTTCGCATAATACTCTCCAGTTCCATCCATGTGGTTGCGAAGGGTAGGAGTTCCTTCTTTCTCTCTGCTGCATAGTATTCCATTGTGTAAATGTTCCACAGTTTTTTGATCCACTCATTTACTGATAGGTATTTAGGCTGTTTCCAGCACTTGACCACTGCAAATAATGCTGCTATGAACATTGGGGTGCATAGGTTCTTTTGAATTGGTATTTCAGGATTCTTAGGGTGTAATCCCAGCAGCGGAATCACTGGATCAAAAGGCAGTTCCATTTTTAGTTATTTGAGAAAATTCCATACTGTTTTCCACAGTGTCTGCACCAGTCTACAACTCCACCAACAGTGCACTAGGGTTCCCTTTTCTCCACATCCTCTCCAACACTTGTTTGTTGATTTGTTAATGATGGCCATTCTGACTGGTGTGAAGTAATATCTCATCATGGTTTTAATTCACATCTCTCTGATGACTAGTGATGCTGAGCATTCATTTTTTCATATGCCTGTGGGCCCTCTCTATGTCCTCCTTGGAGAAGTGTCTGTTCAGGTCCTTTGCCCATTTTTTAATTGGGTTGTCTGTCTTCCTGGAGTGGAGTCCTGTGAGTTCTTTATATAATTTGGAGATTAAACCCTTGTCTGAGGTATCATTGGCAAATATGTTTTCCTGTACAGTTGATTCCCTTCTTATTTTGATGTTGTTTTCTTTAGCCGTGCAAAAGCTTTTTAATTTGATGTCGTCCCATTTGTTTATTCTTTCCTTTATATCCCTTGTCCTAGGAGACGTATCAGTGAAAATATTACTGCATGGAATATTTGAAATTTTCCTGCTTATGTTCTCCTCTTGGATTTCTATGGTGTCATCATTTATATTTAAGTGTTTTATACATCTAGAGTTTATTCTGGTGTATGGTATAAGTTGGTGGTCTAGTTTCATTTTTTTTGCATTACCTGTCCAGTTCTCCCAACACCATTTATTGAAGAGGCTATTTTTACCCTATTGCATGCTCATGCCCCCTTTGTCAAATATTAATTGACCATAGAGACTTGGGTTTATTTCTGGGCTCTCTGTTTTGGACCATTGATCTATGTTTCTGTTCTTATGCCAGTACCAGACTGTTTTGATTACTGTGGCCTTGTAATGTAGTTCGATATCAGGTATTATGATCCCTCCTACTTTGTTCTTCTTTCTCAAAGTTGCTTAGGCTATTTAGGGTCATTTATGGTTCCATATAAATTTTTGAAATATTTGTTCTAAACCTGTGAAATATGTCATTGGTATTTTAATAGGGACCATGTTCAATCTATAGATTGCTCTGGGTAGTATGGACATTTTAATGATGTTAATTCTTCCAATCCATGAACATGGTATATGTTTCCATTTATTTGTGTCTTCCTTAATTTCTCCCTTCAGTGTTCTGTAGTTTCCTGAGTACAGATCTTTTACCTCCTTGGTTAAGTTTATTCATAGGTACTTTATTTTTCTTGTTGCTTTAGTAAATGAGATCTTTTTTCTAATTGACTCTCGCAAGCCCCCAACCGGAGACCTGGCCTGGTAACTCAGGCATGTGCCCTTGACTGGGAATCAAACAGGCAACCTTTCGATTCTCAGGCCAGTGCTCAGTGCACTGAACCACACCAGCCAGGGCTGTTTCTCACTCTTATGTCCACTATTTCTTGCTTTATATTAAAATTGTATATCATCCCTAAAAGAGTTCATTGAAAATCGAACCTTAAATAATGGAAGATCTTGTGTTCTTACAAAAATTTGTAATTAGTACAGTGAGGAAAGGTCTTCTGAATTATCAAAGCTAAACAAACAAGCAAACAAGTGAGCAAGGAAGCTAACAAACAATCTCTGTTCCTGCAAAGGTTTAATCCTCCTGAGGCCTCCAAACTGATTAACCATGCAGCAGGCAGCAAACTGCCTGTTATTAGCTGACCTTACACATTTCAATGAAATGGACTATAGCCTGTAAAAAGTGACACACACACCCAAATCCCATGTAGTAATTATATTAGAAAATACTTTGTTAACAGGTTTTAAAGATGACCTTGGCCTTAAGAATAACATCCTGTCAAGAGCAAATCCTTCTTCTTTCATTTGCTTCTAACCTAAGGGATAGAAGTAGTCAAATGCTTGTTATTGTCAGCTGGGAAGAAGTCGGCCTTAAAATTGATTGAATCAATTTCCTTTATCTTATTAAACCATAGCAATTACAAAAAAAACTCAAGTAGAATGATAGCAGTCCAGGATCTTGACAGTCTCATATGTTTCTTGTTTGTTTGCTTTCCTTTCCTTCCTTTCCCTTTATCTTTCTCCTGACATTTCCTTTCTATCCTCCCATGAAGGTGAAAAACCTAAAAGAAAAACAATTAGCTATTCATTCCCTTCTAACACAGCCACATGTTCCTATGATAAATGGAACATGACCACACAAAACGAGTAATATGACATCCTCATTGCAGGCTCAATTTACTTAATTTTGTGTCTTCCACCTATTAAGACAAGGGTCAGTCCTTCTGTAAAATTAATGGCTGACATAAATTTAGAATATAAAACGCATAAGAAAAATATTTCTTCGCCCAAGATATGGCCAACCTGTGGAATTTACTACCCTGGGAAGTTATAGATTTAGTCAATGGACAAATTAGAAAGGGCTAGGTAATTTTATGACCAGTCATAATACCGTAGTTATGGATACTAAGGAGTAATAGAATCTTATGCTTCATGCACAAGCTGATCATTTTAGGAGATTTTCAGTTCTCTTATTTCATTGTGAGGCTCTGAGCAAGGGGATCAATTCATATCGAAGTTTTACCTCTTCTTTTGGTGAAAGCATTGGACTTTTGCTGTGAACAGGATACTGCATTCAGGTCACATCGTTTTTTTTTGTTTTGGCAGTGAATACCACAAATGTCTGCTAATACAGTAACAAAGAAAAATGAAATGACAAAAGAATTTATTCTTTATTTATCGAATATTTATTGAGGCCCTATTGTAAGCCTGTCACTCTTTTGGGTGTTTGGGATATAAAATGAGAAAAATCCTTGTTTTTTTAAACTTACCTTCCACTGAGGGGAGAGAGATAATAAGCCAAACAAGTAAGTTACATAAGACATTAGAAGGTTTTAAGCATGGGGGTGGGGGAGGGAAAGAAGAGAAGGGAAATAAGAAGCAGTTTACAATTTTGAAAGAGTGGTCAGGAAGAGAGCATCTTCAAAAAGTGACATTTGAGCACTGGCTGGTGTGGCTCAGTGGATTGAGTTCCAGCCTGCAAACCAAAGGGTCAACTGTTCAATTCCTGGCCAGGTCCCGAGTAGAGGGCACACGAGAGGCAACCACACCTTGATGTTTCTCTCCCTCTCTTTCTCCCTCCTTTCCCCTCTCTCTGAAAATAAATAAATAAATATATATTTTTAAAGTGATGTTTGAGGCTTGGAACGTGTTCCAAGAACACTTGCTACAGAAAAGCAAGTATAAAGGTCCTGAGGCCCGTTGAAAATGATCAATTAATTAAAATATATTCTTAGTTAATTGGAGACTAAATGAAATGAGGTAATCTGATTAATTTTTGTTGTTGTTTAAAATGATAAAATCCTTTTTATTTCTACCCCTGTTGCTGAAAAAATTTCTCTGCAAATATTAGATAATTTTTCTGCCTTAATATTATAGAACAGTGCACATAGCTTTATGATCTACTCCCCTTGGATTGGGGATGAAAATTCCAGTTGTCCACTACTGAAGCATGTAAAACTATTGATGCATGAGCTGAATCTGTATCAATTCCCAGATGGACTGTGGTTTTTACTTTAAAAATAAAATTCTGGGTGTGTCAATTATATTGTGTTTTGTTTTCCTCTCTTTAATTTGCCTTTTGCTTTACTCTTTCCATTTTTTTTTAACTTTTCTATGAGACCTTGCTCTGGGTGACAGTTTCCTTTGTCTTTTCTGCTCTTGCTACAGTTTTCTGAAAGAACAAACTTTTTAAGGGAGAACTTTTATCCATTGAATTTTTCAAGGTAAACACCATGCCCAAATCCAACGGGTTAAGCAATATCTATGATTTCTGGTGGTTCTGTGGGAATTTTGAGGCTCTTATTTCTTGTGGTCTGTAGGAGATTGGCCAGGCTGAGTGTGGTCTAGGATAGTCTTCCTCACATGCCCGGGGTTGCTGTGTCAGCTGGTATTATAGCCACGTCACTCCCATCATCCAGCAGGCTGGTCCATGGCATTCCACATGGTGGCAGGAAGATTCCAAGCAGAAGCACGGGACAGGGCCCAATATACGAGCACTTTTTAAGCCCCTATGTACGTCATGCTTGCCCATGGCTAAAACAAGTATGTGGTCAAGGTCAGATCTGAGGGGTAGAAAAATAGATGTTACCTCTTGATGAACTGGTTGTAAAGTCATATGGCAAAAGGGCCACATTTAGGGATCAGGGGACATGGCCATTTTTAGTTTACTAATCTGTCTCCTGGCTACAGAGGGTTCACATTGGTCTTGCTTATAAAATATGCTCACTCATATCAGGAAGTGCCTCAAACCCAATAATTTTATCCTCAGGTATCAGGATTGAAGTCTAAGATCTTATGATACGCAGCTGGTCTAGATGTGGATGAGGCTGTCTGAATGTAGCTTCTCAAATGCAGTTCTTGAAGTTATCTGGCTTTACACCCTGCATAAAACACTGAGACAGAAACATGGTAAGTGGAATAAGCATCCTTTTGAAGCCCCACCTTCCTCACTTCTGGTATCCTTAATCCCATTGCCAAGGACACAGGGCCAGACCTTGTGCTCTCATATCTGCCAGATTAACATGATTTGCTGCTGCTTTCCCAGTGGCCCTTTGGAGTGGAAAATGGAAGTGACTTAACAAAATCAGGGAGGTACAATTCCAGGAAGAACTGTAATATTTATGTTTATAGTTAATAAATGCTAATTTTAGAAGTCTATTATATCCCCCCAGAAACTACCAACACAAATCCCTTTCTATTCAACATAAAAGAAAAAGTAAGAAACCCAGATGAAGATCTGCAGTCCAAATACTAGCATATATACATTTCATCAGGGGAGAAAAAACTACAATTCACATTAACGAAACTAGCAAAATTTTCCTCAAAGTGTATCATCCTGATAATCTAGAATTCAAAGGTTTCTAATTGAAATGGGTAAGCTACCATAGTTTCTACTGTTGATTCGGGTGGGCTATTTGGTTGTCGTTCCAGCTTCAGTTATTAGAGAACCAAGCCCTCACTCACCCCTGGAACACTTTATATCCTAAAGCTCTTAAGGAGCTAATACTCAGAATAGTACTTTTGCTAACACCTAAAAAAATTGTCCATAGCAATTCTGAAGTTTAGCTTGGCACATGTTGCTAGATTTCCCCTAATCAAGAAGTAGGTTGAGCCTAGTTTCTTAATCAGGGCCCAGTTCTTCTTCCTAGAATTGACTCCCTGGCTTATTGTCCTTTGAGGTTCTTCTCAGAGGAAGGGGTTTATTGCCTTCTGGGTTCTTTCCTTTGCCTCTGAGACACCCTTCCTTTTCAACAAAAAATAGCTCATGTCTGTAGCTGGTTTGCTTTCCCAGCCTGATTCTTGCACGTAGAATCTTTTCATTCTACATGAGGGACCCAGAGGAATCTTCTCACTTTGAATTCTGCTTTAGTCTAAACTGGCTAGGATTTTATTAGCACAACTCTCTTAAAAACTTGTGGACTTCCTATGAAGCTCATTGGGGCCTGCACTATGCCCTAAGGGCCATATCTCAAACTCTTTCTGAGGCTGCTTTCAGCTTTGGGTTGCATGTCAGGTCGCTGTGACTCAGAACCCTTGAGATTCTAGGCACAACCTTAGCCAGGTCAGTGGTTTCACAAACCACTGTCTTTCAGCCAGACCCTTGATTTGGGTCTTACCTTGTCAGTTCTTACTTTGAGAATCTTTTAGTGGCTAGAGAGACCAGAGATATGAAATAGTTTTGTTTTCTAAACTCTCAAATCTTCGTTCCTTTATATTGCTTATGAGTTCTGCAGGAAAACAGCACAGTTCTCTCTTTAGCTCATTTTCTTTTTTCTTTGGTATCTTGTGCAATTAAAAAAAAAAAAAACTACTCCTTCAACATTTTGCCTGAGAGTCTCCTTAGCCAAATCTATGCATTTACTAGGCAAATTTTCTGTCTTCCAAGTTATCGTAGACCAGAGTTTTGCCGTTGTTTCACTGGTATGTGGGCACAGATTCCCATTTTTCCAGGGTGCTGTAGCAGTTTCTCCACCAACTTTCTAGCCTCTGCTAGCAATTTGTCCATTTCCCCAATTTTAGCTAACGTTCTTCTTCCACTTCCCCAGTCTTTGTCCACCACCGGCTCCCAAAGCTGCTGTTACAGCAGAACTCCAGTCCTTGTACCACTTTCTGTATCGGTTAGTTCTGCTACATAACAAACTGTCCAAAGCTGTAGATGAGAACAACAATGTCTATATTTTTCACAGTTTTATGGGTTTGCTCCATGTTTTTCTCATCACAACTGGCTCAGCTCGTGAGGGTAGAGGGTTAAGATTCACGGTGTTTAAAGGTACAAACTTGTAATAAGTAGTAAATAAGCCATAGAGACCTAATGCACAACATAATGAGTATAGACAATATTGTGCTATAATGTGATGTGATGAATATTGCTTCAGTGACAATCATATTATAAATACAGCTGTATCAAAGTAACACTCCGTATACCTTAAACTCACACAATGTTACATATCAAATTTCTTGAGGGAAAAAAAAAAGCAAGCCTAGCTTAGCAGAGGCTAGAAGGTCTAGGATGGCTCCATGTATGTCTGGTGGTCGCTCTGTGTCTGCTGGAGTGATAGCCACATGTTTGTCGCCATCAGTAGACTGTCCCTGACTCGTCCGCATGAAATAAAGTTATAGTGCACAGGACCACACATCGGGGGATGGGAGGGATAGTGGGCCCCCTTTGCCCCCTACCACATTTCTTCCGTTTTCACTTCAGTTTCTCTCATCTTCTTTACTCAGGTATTGAGAAGACTTAGTTTTGTTGGCAGTTTGATTGGTTGCCTTACCAATCGTTGGCATCCTTAGGCTACCTGATCAAGACTGTGTGAAGATTTACTAAAACTATGCATTTGACATAATTCAACACCTAATTAAACTATGTTTCTTTGGATCTTTTTGGCAATTTGAACTCTTTTCAGTTTCTGTTTGAGAATTCCATACTAAAATCGTTCAGTTATTCTGCACTATTTGAGATGTAGTTGATTAAAATTGTCCTACTTTGGGGGCATGGTTTACCATTCGTGAGCTTTTGGACGCCTTTCTTTACCATTAGAGAAGTGACATTTTCCATGAAACTTACCTTGCTCTTAAGGAGCTTTTGAATACAATTATGAATTTGTCTGAAGGATGAATATTGTAATGGTAGGTTCCCCAAAACTATATGAAAAAATATGTTTTCTCTGCCCCAGGGTTAGTGGTTTCAAAGGAGGAGAGAGTCGGAGAGAGGTCAGGTTTGGGAGTGGGACATGGAATTATGTTTTGAGGAAAGCATCTATTTAAAGCTTCTACATTCTTAAATCCATCAAAGGCGTCATTTATTTCTCTCATAAATCTGTAATGATGGCACAGTTGCACATAGTAGTTTGTAATGTCCTTTGGTCAGCAAAATAAAAGGGAAAGAGGTAAACACGCACATGAACCCAGTAATGTCCATTCAATATTTCTTAATAGCCCCTGAGATGGCAACCCTAAATGATCTTGCTTGCTGGCAACCACGGCAATATCTGAGAGGATGAGTTTCCAGTCATAAATTGGAGCACGAATAATAAGACGATTTCTTCTGCTCTGTGTAACCTGAAATGTTAGCCACAGTTTCCTGCAACTGGCAAGCCTTCTGCTTTCACACAGACCTGTAATAGAAACTCGGTGTATTCTTATTCTTAAACCATTTCCCATTTTAATTGCATAAGAACGTTTTTAACGTGTTTATAAACGGAAAAGCTTAAGCCAAAATTCTGATTTTGTCTCACTAAACTCTCAAATTTATATCTTGTCCTTTTAAGATAATTTTTCTATCCTGCTCCCTCAAAACTGAAGAGTTGGTGTTCGAATAAATAAAATTTACTTAAAAATGTCTGTTTTCAAGCAAGATGCATTTTTATGTACTTGCTCTTAAGAACAGTATATAAAGGTATTTCCCTGCCCAGTGTGGCTCGGTGAGTTGGAGCATTGTCCTGTACTCTGAAAAGCTTCAGGCTTGATCCCTGTTCAGGGCACATACCATGTTTTGCTGTGTATGATGTGCACCCATGTTTTTGATCCAAACGTTCAAGGGAAAAAAATCTCTCATTTTAATTTTTTAATTCAATTTTTTTATTTACTCATACTTAGATACTTGTTTTTTTTTGTATTACAAAGGAATTTTAGCATTTATTTTTAAACATGTTATGGTACAAGAAATTTTATGTAACAAATAATTATAAAACACAAGAGCAGATACAAGGAACAAGAAAGTACTACTCATGTATAATGTGCATCCTACTTTTCCCTCACAAATTTGGGCAAAAGTGCGCATTATGCACGGTAAAATACGGTACCTAGGTTGCGCATTCAATTTCCAGTGAGGGCTCTTAAGGGAGCATGGCCGGCGACCAATCATTTCTCTTTCACCTCTCTCTCACTCTCCTCCCCCCACCCCTAAAAGCAATGAAAAGAATGTCCTTCAGTGAGGACTTAAAAAAATAAAACAGTATATAAAAATATCAATTTAAGTATCTGAAAGAATTATTTTGTGAAATGATTACTGGGACTAATGTTTGATAAACACACTGTCATTTAAGAATTAAACTCTTTACTCATTTTCCAGGAGCAACTTATGGCCAGTCAGAGGTTTTTTACTTCATATCAGGTTCATCAATACTGCCACCATTCCTTGAATGTCTGATGCTTCTGCTCTGGAAAACTTAAATTGTCTCTTAACTGACTTTTTCCACAGTACTCTTCAACGACCACCCAATCATTTTTTTTCATTGCTATCAGAGTAATTTTCCTTAAGCTGTCATAGAGACATTAACCGTTTCCTCATAGCCTATGGAATAAAGCCCCAGTTCTCTACTTAGCATGGAAGGCTCTCAATTAGCAGGTATCACATCTTTTTTCCACCTTCATCTTAATACCATAACCTCAGAAAAGAAGTTAACTTTTCTTAATTTTAAGAAAAAGCACTTTCCATCGGGGAAAAAAAAATCATCTCTTCTTTTAAGACAGAGACATCAAGTTTTGAATGGGTCAGAAGATTGTATATTATTTTAGTCTGGAAGGCCTAGCACTGCTCCAGGTCTCCTCTGTAATTTGGATTCAACAAACTGTATTTATTAGTTCTTCATGTGCCAGACATTTTCGCGTAACTTTAGCTTGTGATCCTCCAAACCATCATGTTGGGTGTTACCACATTTGAGCTCAGACAAGGTAAAAAATATACGTCCGGATCCCCGTGACTGGTCAGACCAGAGTCAGAATTCGAACAGCATTCTCCTGCATCCGCTATCTCTGTGCTTTCCCCTTTACCTCAGCTGTGGCGGCATTTCGTCACACTACTGTTTCTTTGGTGACCTCTACACCAGGATGACTTTGGGAGATGACAGTACAATAAATGGACTTTTTAGAATTACAGTGTCCCGGGGACTTAGTCTCATATATGCTAGGCTCCGAACAGTTTTTTGTTTTCTTTTCTCATTGGGTTGCGTGATGGCAAACAGGTGTTTTCTCCTTGACATATGTTTTATTTTGGATATTTAAAGCATGATGTGATGATGAAGATTAACTTGCAGTAATACTGAACATAGAACACTTTACAAGGTGAGAGTTCACAGCCTTCGGTGCATTCAGCGGTGTGGCCAGTGATGCCAAAAGCAGGAATGAATGTATTCAAAAGACATTCTGGGCATTATGGCTTCGTTTAAGCTAGTTTGGTTTAGTTTAAGACGTTTCAGAGATTTTATTGTGTTTTGGGCCTACAGAAATAATTGAAATGGTTCTTGAAGGTTTTAGTTAATTGTAAGGGATTTGTTTTCCTGCTGCCTCCCAAATGGTCATATCTTAGAGGATAAATATTTTATGAAGAGTTCTGCAAAAATAGAGAATGCTTGATGACAAAAATATTGAATGCTA
>VMDR010031392.1:0-12056 GCA_007922815.1 Macrotus californicus | reverse complement strand
CATGGTAAGAGGTTTGTTTAAAAATAACAGAGTATAGTTTTATAAATTATTAGCTTTAAGATAATGAAAGAGAGACTTTGAGACTGAACTCCTTGAAACAATCACCAAAATGATCAGTGGGATGATGTGGTTTTAAGGCATTGAGAAATGCCTAAATGATATATTCTTGAGTTATGTTGAGATCACATAATTTACGTATGATAATTTGGTTCTAAAGTTTTAGCCTTTTATTCTGGCTCACATTTTCCCCAAGTATCATTCAAATAAAGGTTTAGAGTGTACTAATATATCTCCAGAGGAGCCTATACACATTGCTCATTTTTAAGTATGATCAGATTATTCCATAACATTTGCTATGAGGGAAAAAAATGTCATTTCATAACCACTGGCTCTTCCCTATCACTGCCTTGACTGACTGCACCATTCTTCAATGCACAGGACTCCATTTAAAAGAGATAATCACTGAAGTATCAAAAACACCTCAGGCAAAGACAGCTTTGTGTGAAGGCATGGACCTTACGATTATGTTAAAATGGCCCTGGCTGGTGTTGCTCAGTGGACTGAGTGCTGGCCTGTGAATCAGGGGGTCTCCAGTTTGATTCCTGGGCAGGGCACATGCCTGGGCTGTGGGCCGGGTCCCTGGTGGGGGCCATGAGAGGCAACTACACATTGGTGTTTCTCTCCATCTCTTTCTCCTTCCTTTTACTTTTCTAAAAATAAATAAATAAAAATCTTAAAAAAAAATGATTATGTTAAAATAAAGTTCCATTACAATGGAAGAAATAAAACAGTTAAATATAAGAAGGTTTTATTTTGTTTTCAATCAGGCACTCAGATAAAATAAATATTTTTCAATTAAATAATGATGTTAAATTGGGAAAATGACAAATGAGAGCAGAAAATTAGAAAAACAAAAACAGAACTACTCTAGTGACATTAAAAACAATAAAAGCAAACAAACAAACTATATTGGAAAAGAACAGGTAAACTTACTGTTGTTGTATAAGCAGCTTCTGGATCATCTTCCAGCACCCGGGACAGACCAAAATCAGAAACTTTGCATACTAAGTTGCTGTTGACCAAGATATTCCTAGCTGCTAGATCCCGATGAACATAACCCATATCAGAAAGATACTTCATTCCCGATGCAATGCCTCGAAGCATACCAACCAACTGTATGACTGTATAGTGGCCGTCGTGTTTCTGAAAGAGAATTCAAATTGTTTATATTGATTTATTTTAATGTAGTGTGTGTGCATGCATGCTCGTGTGTGTGTGTAGTATTAAATAAAGTCTGTGAATTTATTTTCCTGGATTCAGTGAATGTAAGCATCAAGTTTTCTGCCCATTGACTATGTTCACAATAAAATGAAAGAATCTGTTTGACATTTAAAGGAAAGAAAACTCTAGCAGGAAGTGATGAAGGATAACAAATAAGGGATAGAAGGGAACCAACCAAATTAACTTCCAGAAAAAAATAGTTGCCAAAACTTTAAGAAGAGGGAAGTAAAGTCAAATAAGGTAATAGTGATGCTTATCAAGAAAACAGAATTCACTTTCCATAGTTGTGAGATCTGAACCAGCCCTACAGGTGGGCAGAAGGCAGCAAAACCTAGGATTGGATGAAAGATGTGTGATGACTGGAAATAGGATAAAAACATATCATTTAGGAAAAAGAAAAAATGATTGTATAGACAAGATACAAATTTAGGAAAGCTGCAGGAGAACGAAAAAACACGCAAATAGAAAATAAACTAGATTTTCTCATTCTTCTATTATATATGGAGCAAACAGGAAGTTGTTGGCAAGTGACGGAAAACAAGTCTCTTTTAGCTCCCAGCTGGAAAGATGAAATGAAATATGAGTAACAAGCCAGGTACAGCGTGGGTATGTAGCTGTCAATTCCTTGAATATTTAGTCCTCTCACCTCGGTTTAAAAATAATAAATAATTTTTTAAAAAAGAAAAACCATTCAATTGCCACCCGTACAAGATGTGTACACCAATAAGACCAGATTCAAATAGTACCCTAGAAATTAGTGAAAATGAAAATAAAAGAGTTTTAAGTTTGAAAAATAATACATATTGTTTCACTTAGTTGTTTGGAGATGGTTGTCTTTAATGGAGGTATAGAGAAACAAGAAAGATTCTCAAGTTGGTTTTACACATCAGGTAACATTTATGAATATTAAAAACGAATATCTAGTAACAGATTGGAGGGCCACATTACCTTGTACAGTGTGGTAGAAGCATACAGAAGAGCACCTTAAATTTTGCAAAGTTAAGCAGTTTTCATAGATATCTGACTTAAGGCTACAGAGTAGCTTAGAGACAGGGATGATTTGACCATATCTCAGTGTCACAGTGCCCTATGCAGTGATGATTCATTGGTTGGTCAAATGAATAAGCTTATAGCACAAATGAGATACACTTTGTTTTACAATATCAACTTATCTCCCTGATAGCACTGTGATAACATCACCCAACTCAAGTGCAGAGTAAGGAAAAGAACCCTCTCTTAAAAGAAATATTCTATGGTGAGAGTATCCATTTGAGTAAGCTCTTCTGTATAATTAATGTATAAAAGATAACTTAGCAAAGAAAGTCTTTGGTGTTATTAGCTCTTAATGCTTCCAATCCATCTTCTTAGACAGTGTACTATTAGATGAAATCTGCCTCTTTTATCATGTGCCCTACTTACCTCTCCTCTATTAGGAATCTCAAAGACTTTGAGTAGAATTGAAATCATAAATTCTTTTGGCCAAGAAAGGATTACACTAAATTTAAAGAGGTCATTCTTTTACCTATTTGAAAATGAAGTTGTTTGGTGTCACAGTGTTGTCAATGCAGAATTTCTACATAGTAGGAAATGTTAACGGGCCATCTGAAAACTAAGGAATGCCTCAGTTTTCTCATCTGTACTATGAGACTAGAATAAGTCAGAGTTGTAGTGAGAATCACATACAAAACACAGAGTGGCCCCTGATTTATTTTAATAATAATTATTTAATGAAACATTGTTGATATTATAATTATATGTAGTTTTTACAATTTTAATATGAGTCAGAAAATTCACTTTTCTGAAAAATCAATTGGCAACATAAACTCTATGTCATAAGAAGAAATAGTTATTTAACAACAGGTTGAAATTAAATTTCCTATTTATTCTGAGGGTGGCACAAAGCACCAAGTTATTTTTTAAAAACTACTTTAGAGCAATTTTAGGGTCACAGCAAAATTAAGAGTAAGAGATTTTTCATATACATTCTGCTCACACACATGCATAGTCTCCCCCATTATCAACAGCTCTCACCACAGTGGTACATTTGTTACAATTGATGAACATACACGGACACGTCATTATCACCCCAAATTTACAATAGGCTTCATTCTTGGTGTTGAACATTCTATGAGTTTGGACAAATTTATAATGACATGTACCCACCATTATAGTATCATAGACAGTATTTTCACTGCCCTAAAAATCCTCTGTGTTCCACTTATTCATCATCCCCACTCCCAACCCTGGAAACCACTGATCTTTTTACAGTTTCCATAGTTTTACCTTTTCTAGAATATTGTATAGTTGGAATTATACAGTATGTAGCCTTTTCAGATTGGCTTCTTTCACTTAGTAATATTCATTTAAGATTTTTCTCACAAAAACAAAAGGAAAGACAAAAATTACATGATCATATCAATAGATGCAGAAAACACATTTAATAAGGTACAGCACCCATTTATCATAAAAACAGTCAGCAAAGTGGGACTAGAAGGAGCATACCTCAACATAATAAAGGCCATATATGAGAAACCTACAACCAACATCATACTCAATGGGCAAAAACTAAAAGCTTTCCTCTGATGTCAGGAATAAGACAAAGATGTCCTCTTTCACCATTTCTATTCAGCATAGTACTGGAAGTCCTAGCCAGAAAAAGAAATGAAAGGCATCCAAATTGGAAAGGAGGAAGCAAAATTCTCACTGTTTGCGAATGACATGATAGTGTACATAGAAAACCCTATGGACTCCTCCAAAAAACTACTTGACCTAATAAATGATTTTGGCAAAGCAGCGGAATACAAAGTCAATATTCAGAAATCGAAGGCATTTTTGTACACCAACAATGAAATGTCAGAAACAGAAATCAAGAAAAAAAATCCCATTTTCTACAGTAATAAGAAAAATAAAGTACCTAGGAAAAAAACTAACCAAGGAGCTAAAAGACCTGTACTCAGAAAACTACCCAACACTGAAGAAATTAAGGAAGACACAAATAAATGGAAGCTTATACTGTGTTCATGGATTGGAAGAATTAGCATCATCAAAATGTCCATACTACCCAAAGCAATTTATAGATTCAATGCAACCCCTATTAAAATACTAATGACATATTTCACAGATATTGAACAAACATTTCAAAAATTTATATGGAACCATAAATGACCCAAATAGCCACAGCAATTCTGAGAAAGAAGAACAAAGTAGGAGGGATCACAATACCTGACATTAAACTATATTACAAGGGCACTGTAATCAAAACAGTCTGGTACTGCCATAAGAATAGACACATAGATCAAGGAACAGAATAGAGAGCCCAGAAATAATGTCTCCATGGTCAATTAATATTTGATAAAGGAGGGAGAAGCATAAAATGGAACAAAAATAGCCTCTTCAACAAATGGTGTTGGGAGATCTGGACAGTTATATGCAAAAAAATGAAACTTGACCACCAATTTACATGACACACCAAAATAAACTCAAGATGGATAAAAAAGTTAAATATAAGTCATGAACCATAAAAGTCCTAGAGGAGAACATAGGCAAAAAAAATCTCAGATATTTCACTCAGCAATATTTTCACCAATATGTCCCCTAGAGCAAGGGACATAAAGGAAAGAATAGATAAATGGGAATTCATCCAAATAAAAAGCTTCTGCACGGCTAAAGAAAACATGAAAATGAAAATGAAATGAGCAAAATGAAAAGAGAATCAACCATATGGGAAAATATATTTGCCAATGATACCTCAGACAAGGGTTTGATCTCCAAAATATATAAAGAACTCACACGACTCCACTCCAGGAAGACAAACAAACAACCCAATTAAAAAATGGGTAAAAAACCTGAACAGACACTTCTACAGGGAGGACATACAGAGGGCCCAGAGACATATGAAAGGATACTCAGCATCACTAGGCACCAGAGAGATGCAAATTAAAACCACACTAAGCCCTGGCCAGTGTGGCTCAGTGGATTGAGCACAGGCCTGCGAAACAAAGCATTGCTGGTTCAATTCCCAGTCAGGGCACATGGCTGGGTTGCAGGACAGGTCTCTAGTTGGGGACCTGTGAGAGACAACCACACACTGAAGTTTCTCTCTCTCTCTTTCTCCCTTCCTTCTCCTCTCTCTAAAAATAAATAAATAAAATCTTAAAAAAAATTACACTGAAACACTTCACACTGGTCAGAATGGCCACCATTAATAAATCAACAAACAGTAAGTGCTGGCAAGGTTGTGGAGAAAAGGGAACCCTAGTGCACTGTTGGTGGGAATGCAGACTGGTGCAGTCACTGTGGAAAACAGTATGGAATTTCCTCAGAAAACTAAAATGGACCTGCCTTCTGATCCGGCAATTCCACTGCTGGGGTTATACCATAAGAATCCTGAAACTCCAATTCAAAAGAACCTATGCACCCCAATGTTCATAGTAGCAGAACTTACAATAGCTAAATGCTGGAAACAGTCTAAGTGCCCATCAGTAAATGAGTGGATCAAAAAGCTGTGGTGTATTTACACAATGGAATACTATGTAGCAGGAAGGAAGGAAGGAAGGAAGGAAGGAAGGAAGGAAGGAAGGAAGGAAGGAAGGAAGGAGGGAAGAAAGAAAGAAAGAGCTCCTACCTTTCCCGACAGCATGGATGGAACTGGAGAGCATTATGCTAAGTGAAATAAGTAAGTCAGTGAAAGACAAATACTATATGATCTCACCTTTAACTGGAACCTAATCAACAAAAGAAACAAGCAAGCAAAATATAACCAGAGACATTGAAATAAAGAACAGACTTGACAGTAACCAGACAGGAGGTGGGAGGGGATAACAGGAAAGAAGGGGAAGGGCTGTCCAGGAATGTGTATAAAGGACCCAGGGACAAGGACAATGTGGGGAAGGATTGAGGGTGGGAAGTAGGGAACATGGTGACTGGAAAATGGAGACAACTGTACATGAACAGCAATAAAAAAATAAAGTTTTCTATGTCTCCTCATGGCTTGATTGCTCATTTCTTTTTAGTGCTGAATCTGATGAATGTTCTATTGTCTTGATACACTAAAGTTTATTTACCCATTCCTCTTCTGAAGGACATCTTGGGTGCTTCCAAGTTTTGGCAATTATAAATACAGTTTCTATAAGCACATGTGGTTATGACATATTTATGGCTGCAGGCTTTGTATGCATGAAAGTTTTCAACATCTTTGGGTAAATGCCAAAGAGGGTAAGAGCTGGATTGTAGGGTAAGAGAATGTTAGATTTGTAAGAAACTGCCAAATTGTCTTCCAAAGTGCCTGAACCATTCTACATTTCCACCAGCAGTGGAGGGTTCCTGTTGCTCCACATCCATCCAGCATTTGGGTCAGAATTACTGATTTTGGCCATTCTATACGTGCATAGTGTTGTCTCATTTTAATTTGCATTTCCTGATAACATGATGTGGAGCCTCTTTTCAGGCACTTTTTGGCCGTCTATGTATCTTATTTTGTGAGGTGTCTATTAAGGTCTTTGGTTCATTTCTTAATCAAATTGTTTTCTTATTTTGAGTTTTAAGTGTTCTTTGTATGATTTGGATAACTATTTTTTACTAGATGTCTTTTGCAAATATTTTATCCCTGTCTGTGTTCTGTGTCTTCTCATTTTCTTCACACTGTCTTCGCAGAGCAGAAGTTTTAAATTTTAATGACATCCAACTTATTAATTCTTCCTTTCTTGAATTGTGCCTTTGCTGTTTTATCTAAAAAGTCACTGCCATATCCAATGACGTCCAGGATTTCTCTCATGTTATCTTCCAGAGGTTTTATGCTTTTGCCTTTTACATTTAGGTCTGTGATCCATTTTGAGTTAATTTTTGTGAAGAAAGTAAGGTTCTGTGTCTAGATTCTTTTTTTTTTGCATGTACAAAGATATTTATCATGTTTTTATATAACAGTTAAACATTTAATCACCTATATGCCATTTTTTAAATCAATAGTTACTTTACTTTTTTATATTTTGTATTGCTGTTCAAGTACAAATGTATAGATTTAGTTTTTTGCCTGTGGATGTCTAATTGTTCCAGCATGACTTGTTGAAAAGACAACATTTTGCTCCATGGTATTACCTTTGCTCCTTTGTCAAAAACCATTTGACTATGTTTATTATAGGGTCTCTCTTCTGTTCCAGTGATCTATTTGTTTATTCTTTCACCCATACCACACTGTCCTAATTACTGTAGCTTTATACTAAGTCTCGAAGTCATGTAGTGTCACCCCTCCAAGTTTCTTCTTCAGTACTGTGTCAGCCATTCTCAGCCTTTGCTTCTACACAAAAGCTTTACAATCAGTCTGTTGATATCCACAAAATAACTTACTGAGATTTTGATTGGGGTTGCATTAAAATTACATATCATATAGGAAGAACCAACATTTTCATGATATTGAGTCTCTCTATCCATAAACATGAAACATCTTTCCATATATTTAGTTTTTCCATTTTATTCATCAGAGTTTTGTAGTTTTCCTAATAAGCATCTTGTACATATATTGTTAGATTTATACCTAAGTATTTCATTTTGGGGGTGCTAATGTAAATAGTATTGTGGTTTTAATTTCAAATTCCACTTGTTCATTGCTCGCATATAAAAAAGCAATTGACTTTTGTATATTAACTTTGTTTCCAGCAATCTCACCATAATTCCTTATTAGTCTAGTTTTTTTTTTGGGGGGGTCAATTTTTTTCAGATTTTCTACATGTCATCTGTGAATAATGATAATTTTATTTTTTCCTTCTCAGCGGTGTGCTTTCCCCTGCCCCATCCTGTCTTACAGCATTAGCTGGTACTTCCAGTATGACATTGAGAAGTAGAGGGAGTGGACATCCTTGCCTTGTTCCTGACTTTAGTGGGACAGCTTCACATTTCTCACCAATAAGTATGATGCTAGCTGTAGGTTTTTTGTAGATAGCCTCTATCAGGTTTAGGAAGTTCCCCTCTAATCCTAGTTTACTGAGAGTTTTTAGCATGGATTGGTATTGGAGTTTGTCAAATGCTTTTTATGTAATCAGGTCATTTTTCTTTTTAGCTATTTAATACGATTGACACTAACTGAATTTAAAAAGTTGAACCAGCCTTGCATGCCAGGGTTAATATCACTTGGTTGTGGAATATAATTCTTTTATACAATATTGGCTTCAATTTGCTAACATTTTATTCAAAGTCATTTTTAACAGCTTTATTAAGATATATATCATATAATTTATGCTTGAAAAACTTTCAACGACAGGTTAAATATTATTTTGCATTAGTTTCAAGTGTACAGCTTAGTATTTAGACAATCACATGCTTCACAAAGCGTTCCCCCTGATATTTCTACTACCCACCTGACACCACACACAGCTATTACAACACTGCTGACTGTGTTCCCTGTGCTGCACGGTACATCCCATGACTGTTCTGTAACCACTGATCTGCACTTCTCAATCCCTTCACCTTTTTTACCCAATGTACACTTTTATAGTAAGTTTAATCATTTTACTGTATTCACAGAGTTGTGTAACAATCACCATAATAAATTTTAAGACCTTTTCATCATTCCTTAAAGAAATCGAATATTCACAGGCAGTCATTGCACATTCTCCCCAAATCCAAACCCCCCACCAGCCCTAGGCAATGATTAATCTACTTTCTATCTCTACAAATTTGGCTATTTTGGGTATTTCATATAAATGGAATCATATGATGTGGTCTTTTGTGACTGTTTTTCATTTAGTATAATTTCAAGGTTCATTCATGCCATAATATGTAGTAGCAGTATTTCACTATTTTTTAAAATTACTTTATTGTTGTTCAATTATAGTTGTCTGCATTTTCCCCCCACCACTCCCCACCACTCCAGCCAATCCCACCTCCCTCCCTTGCTTCCACTTTCCCCCTTTATTTTTTACTATTTTTACTGACAAATAATATTCTATTCATTTTATTCATCCATTCATCATTTGATAGATATTACAGTTACTCCCACTCTTTGGCTATCATGCAAGATATTTTTTTGTTACATATTTAACTTTCTTTGTGAGAACATTTAAGTTCTAATCTCTTGGAAAATTTTAATTATATAATAGTGTTATCAACTATATATGTTAGATCCTCAGAATTTATTCATCTTATAACTGAATATTTGAACCTTTTTAAAAACCTCTCCCTATTTCCCCCACTCACCCCACCCAGGACAACTACTTTTCTATTATTTGTTTCTGAGTCCAACTTTTCTTCTCTCCCTCCCTCCCTCCCTCCCTCCCTCTCTTTCTCTTCCCTTCCTTTTTTCTTTTAGATTCAACATAGAAGTGACACCATGCAGTAATTGCTCTTCTGTTTTCCATACTGGCGGTACCAGTGCATATTTCCACCAACAGTGTACAAGTGTTCCCTTTTCTCCACATCCTCACCACCATTTTTACTTTGTCCTTTTGATAACAGCCATCCTACAGGTGGGAGGTGACATCTCATTATGGGTTTAATTTGCATTTTCCTGATGATTAGTAGTGTTACGTATCTTTTCATCTACTTGTTGCCCATTTGTATGCCTTTTTTTTGGAAAAAAATTTCTATTCAGGTCCATTGTCCATTTAGAAAATTGAGTTGTGTTTTTTTGCTCTTGAGTTATATGAGTTCCTTGTATATTTTGGGTTTTAGCCCCTTATCAGATATATGGTTTGCAAACGTTTTCTCCCATTCCATAGGTTGCCTTTTCATTTTGTTGATCGTTTCTTTTGCTGGCAGAATCAAAAAGGTTTTGTTGTTATGATCACATTTGTTTATTTTTTATTTTGTTGTCTTTGTTTTTGTTATCAAAGTCCCAAAATCATTGCTAAGACTAATGTCAAGGAGTTTATCACATATTTTCATTTAGGAATTTCATGGTTTTGGGTTTTATGTTCAAATTTTTAATCCATTTTGTATATGGTGAAAGATAGGGGTTTAGTTTCATTCTTTTGCATGTGACTGTCCAGTTCTCCTACTACCATTTTTTGAAGAGACTTTTCTTTCTCTATTGTATATTTTTTGCTTCTTTTATTAAATTAATTGAGTACATATGCATGGGTTTGTTTCCAGGGTCCCTGTTTTGTTCCATTGTTCTATATGTTTGTTTTTATGTCAGTACTATACTGTTTTAATTACTATAGCTTTGTGATACCGTTTGAAAGCAGAAAGTGTGATGCCCCCAGCTTTTAACAGTTTTTCAATATTGTTTTGGTTATTTGAGGTCTTTTGTAATTCTAAACCAAGTTTAGGATTAATTTTTCTATTTCTGTAAAATATGCTATTGGAATTTTGAAAGGGGTTGCATTGAATCTGTTGATTGCTTTTCCATAGTATGAACATTTTATGGTATTAAATCTTCCAACTCATGAGCACAGAATAGCTTTCTATTATTTGTGTCCTCTTCAACTTCTTTCATCAATGTCTTACAGCTTTTAGTGTGAAGATCTTCTTCCTTCTTGGGTAAATTTATTCCTAAGCATTTTATTCTTTTTTGATAAAACTGTACATGGCATTGTTTTCTTCATTTCTCTTTCTGATAGTTTGTTGTTAGTGTATAGAAATACAATTGATTATTGTATATTGATTTTTGTATCCTGCAAATTTATTGAATTTATTTATTACTAACAGTTTTTTTTTTTTTGGTAGAGTCTTCAGGGTTTTCTATATATAATATCATGTTATCTATACGTACAGATAGTTTTACTGCTTCCTTTCTGATTAGGATATATTTTAATTCTTTTTCTTGTCTAATTGCTCTGGCTAGGTCTTTCAGTATTATATTGAACAAAAGTGGCGAGAGTGGGTATCTTTGTGTTATTCTTAATTTTAGAGGAAAAGCTTCTAGCTTGTCATAGTTGAGTATGATGTTTGCTGTGGGCTTGTCATAAATGACCTTTATTTGGTTGAATACATTCCCTCTATAGCCATGTTGTTGAGTTTTTAAATCATAAATGGATATTGAATTTTGTCAAATGCCCTTTCTGTATCTATTGTGATGATCGTATGATTATAATACTTCATTTTGTTAATGTGGTGAATTATGAATTGATTTGTGGATGTTGAACCACCTTTGCACCCCTGGAATAACTTCCACTTGATCATGGTGTATGATCCTTTTAATGTATTGTTGAATTTTGTTTGCTAATATTTTGTTGAGGATTTTTTCATCTATGTTCATCAGGGATATTGGCTTGTGGTTTTCTTGTATTATCCTTGTCCAGCTTCGTTATCTGGCTTTGTGAAATAAGTTTGGGAGCATTCCCTCCTCTTCTATTTCATGTAAGTTAAAATTGTTTTAACTGTTCTTATTACCAACATTTGAAAAACCTTGTATTAAATGCTTTATTAACAGCGACATAGTAATCACAATTCTAATAACAATAAGTAGCATTATAAAGTGAGCTTTTAGTGTTCAAAAAGAATATAAACCACTTTCTCTATGTTATTTCATGGGGCTATACAATGTAGCATATTTATTTTTAGTTCACATGACCAAAATCTCTTCAGAGTTGGTCCAGAATGAGGAAAAGGGGCTGGGGCCTCATACTCCCACATCAATCAATCATTCATTCAGGCTGCGCTTGTAAAAGTGTCATGGCCTTGGGTGAGGTAGCTTTCTCAAGTCAAGGGCATTTTTCAGAGAGGCACTGAGGTAAGAACTACCAGCTTCCAAAATACTAGAACCTATAGAAATAAGGGAGTTGATCCTGAGAGTTGTCCCCAAGAAAGTTCCTTCATGAAAATCTCTAAAGAATCTGCTTCCC
>VMDR010031391.1:0-12062 GCA_007922815.1 Macrotus californicus | reverse complement strand
CCTGAGCTACTTAACATTAATTACAGGACACGTTTGAGAGTTTATCCCTGTTGACAACCAATTTGTTTTAAAGTTTATTAAACAATTTAAAAGTCACTTTTTAGATTATCTAGACATATGGTTTCTTTAGAAATATATTTTTATTATTGAAGACAATTTTAAAGCAGTAATTTACAGTGAAGAAAGAAAGAAATATATTATAGCAGGAATTCTGATGTACATAAATCAGAGATATTTATTATTAAATGTTTCTTTATGTGTTTTTATTTTTACTCTAAATAGTAAGCATTTCTGGGCCTTTAACTGCTTCCAAATAAGCAAAAGTAAAAATTCCTACAGAAAACATAGCCCTGACCTTTTTGCACATATAATCCAAGCAAAAAGTTAGCTTTGAAGTGGCGTCTTATTACATAATCATACTGAAAAATGTGCAGTAATATGTATTCCTTTGAATGTCTTTCGTTCAGAAACATTGTTTTGCTTATTTGACTATCCTACCAGCTAAAAATGGATTATGTTTGGGGTGTTCGTATAATTTACCCAATGTCAAAATACTTGAGAAATTACATGAAGAGCTTCATTCCAAAGCATAAAATTTTCAGGAAGGTTCAGACTATTAGCAAGTGGAATGTGAAATTTCACTGCATTGACTATTAAAATAAAAAGCAAATAATGAGAGAAGATAAGCAGAATTTACAAGGCCACTTTCTGCCAGGCAGAACATCTGTCCAATCAATAGTAAATTAAACAGCATTTACTTTCTAGAAGGTGTTCAATGGTGTGAATCATTTCAGACACGTCTGTAAGCATTTCTACTAATGTTGGCCAACTCTACGTATAGAGAGAAGAATAACGAGCAACGTAGGTGAAGCGATCAAAGTCCCTTCTTTTCTCACGTGTTCTTTGAGATGTTGCGATAGAAATCTGAGAAGTTGTAGCATATGCTCAAGACTCCAGATTTCTGGTGCTGACTATAATACAATAACTGACCTTTTTTAAAGATTTTATTTATTTATTTTTAGAGAAAGGGGAAGGGGGAGAGAAAGGGAGGAGAAAAACATCGATGTGCGAGAGATAATAACATTGATTGATTGTCTCTGGTACATCCGCAACTGGGGACCCAGCCGGCATTCCACGCATGTGCTCTGACTGGGAATCAAACCAGCAACCCTTCGGTTCATGGGTCGACACTCAATCCACTGAGCCACACCAGCCAGGGCCAATAACTGACATTTTGATTCCTTTTGCATTGTTTCATCTGCTGACTTAGTGAGCATTCTGCAAATTGAGATATAGCAGGAAATTCTACTTAATTACCACCAAAAAAAAAATGCCAAATGAGATTTCTTAAAATTTTTGACACTTATAGGGTGTCTTTTTGTTAACTTTTGCATAATTGAAGAATCGAGCAGTTCAGTTAATAAAATGTAGTTAATAGAAAGTTGTCATCTATTCTGTACATTAAGTCCATTTTCAAACAACTAGAATATGACAAAATACATTTAACACTAAAACTCATAATTTAATACTTTGTTGATTGAGAAAATATTTCAGGATCCATTCCTTGTTGTAATCCTTATGACCAGTTATGATGAACGCTGACTATGCCTGCTATTGTAGAATTACAGTTCATAAAATGTTTACTTCCTTAAATGGTTCAGCTATTCATGAACGGTGAGAGAAGGCCTTATGTGATGTCTGTTGAAGAAAGAAAATTATATTATGTTGTGGTTAAATACCAAATTTCACTCATTTGACCTTACAGATTATGGAGGGAGAGGTTGAGAGGTTTGATAGTACTAGTGAAGGACAAGCAAAAGTTTAGATGAAGAATAAAATAATGAAAATATATATATATATATGTATATATATGAAGAAGAAAATTCTGAAAGTATGTAGACAAATAGAACAGAAAATGACCAAAAAATTAGAAGAGATTATATTAAAGGAATAAATCATTTCTTAGTTTTGAAATATCATTAAGAGATCAAAATTAGTAGGGCAGAAAACCTCTGATTCTGAGAAAGTATACGTAGACTAGACAGAAAGAAAATGAAGTTAAAGTGGAAAAGAGAAGAAAAAAACACATCTCAAAGTGCAAAGGAGGAATATAAATTAAAATGAGTTTGGAGTTTGGCTCTAAAATTGGCAAAAGCTACAATTTCAGTATACTTTATCTTCAATTGTTGACCTGTTGCCCAAGACCTACAAAAACATACATTTCTTTGTTCTCTTCACATTACGTCTCGTGTGTGAAATGTGAGGTCAGTCTGTCTTGCATTCATGCAGCTTCTGGTCTTCAAATAAAAAGATAATGGATAAAAGAGTTGTTACACGACAAGCAAACAAGATTTTTTGGTCTGTTCCACATGTTGTAAAATTCTTGTTGGTTTTTTATTGTTGGCTTTATTATACAGAAGTATATCCTGTGCCTATTATCTGGTTACAGAGAAACTCCTTTTTAAATTTATTTTTCAGTTATAGTTGACATGCAATATTAGATTAGTTTCAGGTGGACAAGATTATAGGGAAACTCTGTCCTGTTATGTGAAAACATCAACTGACTTCTTTAAACATAGGAATAAGTGGTCATCGGTTTAGGACATTGTGTTTTTCATTTCTCCCTCACATTCCCCATCCCTCCTCTCCAGGTTCTTCCTCTTCATGTGGGTTCACATGCGTGTCCATTTTGCAATTAATTGCATTTGTTTATAAAGATGCTAATAAAGTGGTAAAGTGTTGATAAAAACAAAGGAGTAGTGATGGTGAGGCATCACTGAAAAGCACAGTCACTTCAGAATCTCCAGTTGTTTACTTTTTAAAAGGGACATTTTAAATAGTCCTAGATACATTCTCAAAATACATTGCTGAATTTGGAGGTGTTTGGAACATACTTTTATATTATATTCTATATGGGAAAAATCTTCAACTGTCTAGTTTTACTTAATGTTGGAAGCTTCTATAGACAGGATATTTCAGTCATAAATTTTCCAAGATAGATTTTATTTTTTACTTATTTTTAGTGGTAAAATATACATAACATCAAATTTACTATTTAATCATTTTCAAGTGTACAATTCAGTGGCATTAAATACATCCACATTGTTGCACAACCATTGCCACTATCCATTTCAAGAACTTTTTATCATCAAAAATGAGAACTGTAGGTCCTGGCCAGGTAGCTCGGTTGGTTGGAGTGCCATCTGAAATGCTGAGATTATTGGCTGCGGCTTTGACCCCTGGTCAGGGCACATACAAGAGACAACCAATGAGTGCTTAAATGGGTGGAACAGCAAATCAATGTTTCTCTCTCTTTCTCTGTCTCTCTTCCCTGCTAAAGTCAAATTTAAAAAAAAAAAGGAAACTGTACTCATTAAATAATCACCACCCATCCTGCTCTCACAAAAAGATAGATTTTTAAATGACATTTTATGACCAGAAGATGAGAACCAGCAGGTAGTTAATGCCAAAGCCAGTAGGCTTAGCTTTAGGATTAGAAGTAATAGAGACCCACTGAGGTTAGTTTAGGAAAAAGGGATTTTGTTGTAAGGAACAGGGCCCTCTTGAGAACCTTTATACATTTGGGCTACTGGGACAGGGGTTCTGGACTCCAGGAGTCTGCAGGGAGTGCTGAGGTCTGTTTTGTACCGGGAAGTTGCCTCTGAGGGCCTGCCCTCACTGCTTTCTGTGTGTCTTCGCACCAAGGCTTCTGTCATAACCCTCGTTTTCATGGGGCGTCATGGTCTTCATATACCTCACACGTGGCCTTGTGAGGTTTTTGGTGTGGTACCTAACACCAGTGCAAAGCTACTGGTTCCAAGTTCATATTCCCCAGAGTCCAAGGCATGGTGTGGGGGGGAAAGCTTCAGTGTAGGAAAGACTGGATTTTGGTCCTAGTTTCACATGGCTGAGAAAAGTTCTAACATTTGATTCTTTTGTTGTTCTAGCGAAGGTCTGAATCTTCAAGAAGCAAAATACAGTATTTGCCATGAGGATGCATCTTTAGGATAATTTTTATATCATTTTGAAATTTGGCTGAGCATTTCAAAGCGATATATGTGTTACTAGACAGGTTTAAAATTGCATGCCAAGACATAACAGTTTTTAGTCATAAAAACTTGGAGAAATTTCACATGTAGCACATTTTGAGAATACTGAAGGAGTTTGTGAAGAGTAGGTTGTGCGGATGAGCATAGTCAGTTCCTGGCCACAGCATTGTCTTGAGCTCACTCATTTTGGTGGGAAAATCTTGCTCTTCAGATGGAAACATTGTAATATCATTACAGAAAACAGATTTTTAGTTTAAACCATTCAGCAGAAATTCTGCTTGGCTGCATGGTAGCTAGAAAACGCCTTATGTGTAATTAACTCAGTAGATGATGCTCTTATTAACAAACCCCAATGCAGAATCTCTTTGATCCTGAATGGATTGAGCTCTGGGAAGTGAGGTGGGGGTGGAGATGGCGGTGGTGGTGGTGGTGGAGGAGGAGGAGAAGGAGTGGACAGCTACATGATTCAGCTTTTGACTCATCCCAGGTCTATCTGTGCCACTCTGTGTGTTCCTTCTCTGGGGGCACAGGTTTTGTGTCTAGTTTTCTTTCACTGGGGCTGCAAGGTCTCTTGAATCAAGAGAAAGGACAATTTGTTTTTCAAAGTTGAAGAAATAGACTTTCAGAGGTACTCCTATCCATTCCCTCTACCCTTTGTTCAGTCTTTGAACCTGGATTGTAGAAGCCCTGCTTGACCCGTGTTTGTCTCCCACGATCACCTTGCAGCAGTGGCCTTGCAGGGGGGACCACTGGTCTCCTACCTCCTAGGGGATATTTGGCAATCTCTGGACACGTTGTCTTTGTCACAGCTGGAGAGGGGTGTTGCTACTGACATCTGATAGGTAGAGGTCACTGATGCTGTTAAATACCCTGCAATGCATGGGACAGCTTCCCACAACAAAGAAACTTCAAAATGTCAGTGGTGCCAAGGTTCAGCTGACCAGCATTAGAAAAAGTCACTAGTTAATGTCAACTTACAGGAGGAAAAAAAAACCTCTGTGACACAAATTGGAGGAAAGGCACAGGCCCGACGCCATTAGCATTAATAAGCCTGACAGTCATATAATCAGCATTCCCAAGGTTAGTAGTTCCCCTTACCATCAGGGGTTGAGAAGGAAAACGCAGTGGAGGGGTAACCTTTTTCCTTAATCGTTAATTTGGAACAAGATGAGATGCTGTGATGGATGGAACTGAAGGCAACTGGAAAATTCAAGATTTCCTTAGTGAATCTCAGAACTGGAATCCATAGTGGACATTGAGAGGTAAATGGCAGTTGAATTTTTTCTGTTGTTGTTTTTTTTCATTGAATTTTTGAATTAGTTGTGTTTAGATCCTGCTAGGGAATCAGGGCTTTTTTTTTAAGTGAAAGAACTAAGGAAGTGTAACGGCTCAGTGACCTGTCCTTACAAGGGGATACACTTAAGCTCAAGTGATGAGAGTATAAGGTAGTTCCGGACAACTGACACGTTGCCTCATTTCTGCTCTTTTTTGAATGTATCACAGTGGTTGGTATGTCATGTTTTATGGTTATCCTTCTAATGCCTGCATTTATAAAATGTCAATCCATATGAGGTGATTAAGTAAAATAATCAGTGGAGAAGAACTCTTAAGGTTAATTAAAGTGGGTAAGACTGAAACCTATGAATGTGGCAGATGGCATAGATAGGTTGAAGCTTCACATGTGTTTCTTCTCATCCAGACTTGAACCTTGAAGATGAATTTTCTCTCTCCTTGAAATGGTCTGATATTGACCAAGTCCAAAGAGTTTTCCCCTCAAAATGTTCCTGGTGTCCATTTTTCCTCTTATTCCAGGGTTCCATCAATATAGAGCTATAAGGCCTCTTCTGGCTCTTTCGTGTTAACCATCTTCCAGTTCATATCATGCCCTTGCCCCATACCACCTTGTGCTGAAATGACCTTTAATGTCTGCCACATCGAGTCCAGACTCTCCTGTCTTTCAGAACTCTCCATGGTCTGCACCTGTCGTGCATGTTCGTGCTCCTCCGTCCTCTGAATGAACTCTGCCCACTTGGTTCCCAACAGAGCCTGGTTGCTTTTTGCAGCAAGCCCGGCTCATGGGGCTCCCTTGTATGACTCCCCTTCTCTGGTCATGACTTGTTTGATGCACACTCACCGTCAAAGGTTAAGCTCAGATATCCTCAGCTCCCTGAGACCGTTTCTGAAAACTTGAGTGCTACCATGGGTCACCTCCTCCTGGAGACATTGGTCTCACCTGGGTCAGCTCTGCGTTCTCTCCTGTGCCTGTGGTCACTTCACAGGTGCACGCCTTCTTTCCTCAACTTCAGTGAAAGCATCCTATGAGTAGAGGCCGCGACTTCTTCCTTTGGTGGTTAGCATACTGCTGATCATACTGCAAGTGCTTCAATAAATGCTCTTGTTGAGCTGATCGTGTGAGATACTCTGTTTCTTTCAAACTTGCGTTGAAATCATAGACACAAATGCAGCGACGGTTATAGTATATAAGAAAACCTGGACAAATTAACTACTGCTGATCACCCTGACACTGGGATTACATGGGAAGGGCATGTTTGTAACTGTGTCAGAACATAAGCAGAGCGAACTGTCTGGCCTCAGTAGCAGTGGTTCTCAGCTGAGGGCGAATTTGCCTTGAGGGGATGTTTAGCAACGTCTGCAGATGTTTTTTGCAGATATTTATACTGGTTTCTAGTGGGCGGAGTCTGAGGACGCTACTGAACACCGTCAGTGCACGGGGCAGCCCCCAACAACAAAGAGTTATCTGGCCTCAGGTGTGAACATTGCCAGGGTTGAAAAACCCCCAGCCATAGCACTGTGTGGACACCACCGTCAACATTCTTCACCACCTACGTGAACGGGGACATGCAGGAAGCAGTGCATTTTTAATATGGAGAAAATGACCATCCATTATAAGCTCCCGAGTAGTGGGAACTGTAGCTGTGTACGTAAACCAGAGGAGTCTGACAGTTAAAAACAGCTTGTGATAGTGCTTGTGAGATAAATGGACACTTGTGTCTTTGTGCCTTTGGGAGGGAACAATGGTAAGGAGAGTGAATTCTCTCAAGGCTGAGTGTGCATATCCCACAATTTTAGGAAATGAGAGGCACTTGCTCTCCTAGAAGGATACATTAGAATATTAGGTCACATTTTTAATAAGCTGAAATTTCCCCCTAAAGGATTGATAGTTATATTCGAATATTGAAGCTTACATTCTTCTCTTTTTCCAAATATTTTTTAAAGCTTCCTTGAAGAATACTTGATCATTTTTAAGGTGTGAGATTCTATGCTTTCCCTTCTGAATTAATGTTAGAAAGTACTTCTGCTGCATTCAGTGGCAGAATGGTATAATGGAGAGGACCGTTCACAGGGGGAACCCGGGCAGGTCATCTTAACCATTTCCTGCCTCAGTTTTCTTGTTTTCAAAAGGCAGGACTAAGGCTTGGTGCCCTCTAGCTTTAAAATTATGTGTTCCTGTAATTTTAGTTTCAAATAATAAAGAAGAGATTGTTTATGCAAAGTCTTTTATGAGAGAAACTTTGAAGGCGTTAATTACTCCAGTTTGTTTCTTCGAAACTTCGGAAATACCCCTTTCTACAAAGACTTGCTTCCAGTGTTTTAAGAAGGAAAGGGATTCCTGTGATACGCAGAAGTTGTCCCCCACCTCCAAACAAAATAAAGAGTCAAATAAAATTTACAGCTGATTTTAAAATAACATTGTTAGCTAATTTTGAAATGTTTTCCCACTTTTTTATGTGTATACTTAAGTATAAAGGAAATATTTTCATAGTGCTAATAATACTGCATTGTCCATACAATTTATGTTAAGCTAGCTGCTTCCAGATCTAAGAAACGTCCTGTTTGTAAAAGTGAAACAAATGTGGAAGCTTTAAGCTTTTCAGTATAGCATTTAGTAAGTTACTGAGCTCTGAATGAAATGAGGAAGCTTTCCCGTTTACTGGGTAGAAAATTAAATGGAACTTTGATAATTTTCTCCTTTCTCTATTCCTAAAGTTAGAAGTTCGGATACGTTGGGGGTATAGTAGCCCAAGAAATGAAGCTTGCTTCTATGGTGTCCCTATTCTAAAAAGATTGGGAGGTTGGTTCTGGCATATTCTGATTTTCCTGGGGGCCTGGTCTAGAACTTGGCTAATAGGATTGCCCAAACTGAAGAGCTTCTAGGATGAATCCAAAGATGCTAAGGGAATCTAGCTACAGTTTGGATCTCACACCCAGAGTGTATTTTGCTTCCAGGGAATAGCAGTAGATGACATGGCATATGTTTGTTAAACTAGTGCCTTAGATGACTTTCTATTCATCAGAAGTTAACTGAGCACCTGCTCATGGCAAGACACCTACTACAGGCAGTGTGCACAGTGGGAAATCAACATGTGTATTGCTCAGGCCCTGCTTTATCTAAGTGGGGCTATAAGTGAGCTTATAACTTAATGGGAGGAGAGGGAGGACACAGCAAACTACTATTATACAGAGAATAAAGTATAAGGACCGGTCAGAGGCACAGATACAATTCTTTGGAAGAAGAAATATTTAACTAGTGGAGCAGGAAACTTAGGCTCCGTAGAAGAGGCGAATGATAAGAGCAGAGTCACAGAAGTGGAGATGAATGACATGTGACATGTGACAGCTGAGCCTGAGGTGCTGAGTTGACCAGAGCGTAGGGGAAGGGGAGTGGGAGAGATATGCTCAAGTGCTGGGGTCAGAACAATAGCAGAGGGTAAACCATGTTGATACAGCATTTAGAGACTAGTAAACGAGTTAGGAGACAGAGCATTTCCTGGGGGAAGAGAGAGAACTGATGAATTGTGGGGGGTGAAATGAGGGGAGAGGTTGAATCCGAAATGATTGAGAGTAAGACTTGGCGGGTCTGGGTAACGGGTTGGTATGTGGGGGAACAGGGTTGGAGAGTTAACAGGATGCACTGTAGTTTGAAGCTTGAGTGAGAGGAGGGGGTGCCACTGTTAGAAATAGGAGTCACGGGTTTGATGGGACACTGATGAGCTCTGCTTTGAACAGGTGAAGTTATCTGTGCTCTCGGGAAATAACCAAGGCCGAGTTGGAGTTGAAGTAGCAGAAATCAAGAGCTCCAGAGAGGAGCCCAGAAAACCTGCCTCCCGCGTTTGGAATACTATTACTGTGCCTCAGGTGTCCCGTGGGAGCAACCCAAAATGCCCCACGTGAAAAGGAGCACATGACTAAGCCTGTGTCACCAGCTAAGTGCCGGGATCATGCTCACCGGCCTCCACAGCACAGGCTGTTGCAACTGTGTCTCTCACACAGTGTCCATCTGAAGTTGACCTTCCGCATCACTGGCAGATCGGACCCTAATGTTCAATCGATAAACGAGCAAGAATTTTGAGGGGGGAATAAGACTGAAAAGGGAAACTTGGGATTACCAGCATTTAGGACTGAAGGAGAACAAAAAGGCTAGCGAGGAAGGCAGAGACATGAGAAGTAAAGGGAGGCATCAAAGAACACCCAGCGAAGCCAGGGGAAGGGAGAGTTTTAAGGCAAAAGAAGCCTTTCATTCAGGTATCTCAGCTGCTACCAAGAGGCTGAAGGGAAGGAAGGCTGCGTTCAGCGGTGGGAAGTTACCACCGCCCATTTGGGAGGCAGATTTCTCTGGAAGAAAGAGGAAGAGGCCAGCTAACAGACAGCGAAGGGGTGAGGAGGTGCAACACAAAGCGTAGAATGTCACTAAGTGGTTGGAGGGTGCGGTGTTGGTGGGAGCATGGCGGCCAGATTGAAGTAAGCGCGGTGATGTTTTTGTTGTTGTTTTACGAAGGAAACAGGAGTGTGTTTGTAGGTGTGAAGGAAAGAACTGGCAGAGTAGCCTTATGCTTTCAAAAGTAGCTCTACTACATGAAACAAAAACTTAAATTCTTTAGAATAAATCATCATCACCATCTCACAACTAACTTATAATTGAACACTTAACATGTCCCAAGCTCTAGTAAGCCTACAGTAAATGGTTTTATTTTTGCTGTGTAGGTGAGTCTGCCTTAAAGTAGTTTCCTTGTTTTTCACTCTTTGTTTATTGTTTAAAAGATACACACACATACACACACACACATAATTTTTTAGTGTATGCTAAGATTGGATTAATTAACTTATGTGTAGACACTTAAAAATTGTTAGGGTGACATTTTATAAAAGGTAAGAACTGTTTTATGCAGCCAGCCGGTCAAACTTGTTATGCATAACCGGGCTTAGTGAAACTTGGGCGAGCCTTCCGTAAAACACAGCTACTATTTGTTGAATTCATTTTTCATCCAAATGTTAAGTTGAAATGCAAAAGAGATTTGATACAGCATTTTGACATATGACGTTTTAAATTAATTCCATTAGATTATCAAGCTATGAATTATTGAAGATGGTTCTACTATAAACAGTTTTTCCACTATCTTTCTTTGATTTAGCAACAAGCTGCGTGCTGCTTGCCTGGAGGAAGATAAACGTGTGGCGTGCTGAAGTACACAAAGATTTTGGCACTATGTTTTCTCTCTTTTTATTAATGAATGCTCTTGTTTAGTCTTACGTAGAATGAACAGGACGAATTTGTGATTTGAATAGCTAAAGCCAGGAACAAAATTCTCTGTAACAGTGTTGACAGAATTCACTTGAAAAGTCTAATCTCAGTCAGGGTGAGTCATCTTCAATATATTTCTACCCCAGCACACCCAAGGTGGAAGCAGACTCGTCAGCTGTGGTGGCTCCCCAGGACAGTGACTCCAGTAACTTCCCGAGGGGACAGTTTTGCTCACTGCCATGTCTCCACTGTTAGCACTTCAAAGGTGCCCAAGAACCTGCTGTTGATTAATTGGCTGATTGTCAGTGGAAGGTAAGGTAGAGATGTTTGACAAGGCCCCCACCAGGATTTTGTATTATCAGGTCCTCGCCCTCCAGCATTTCCCACCCCATGAGGCAGTTCATAATAAAAACAATTCAGTACTGCACAAACGAAGTCTAAGAATTTGTCTTTTCCAAAGTGCTTATCTGTGCTGCCCAGGGAGATGGTTTCTTCAGAAGTTCTTGCAAACCTGGGTAAACATGTCCTGAGATGTTGCTTTCATTCTTACAGTTTAAAAGTTGTGTGAATTACAACTCAAAGTGCAGAAACAGTCTGTTTCAGTGCGAAGAAAAGGTATATCTCAAGGTCAAGGCACCCACTGTTGCCTTTTCAGGAGGCAGTCAGGATGATGGCTGGCTGCCCACCCACTGGGAGCCAGGTCTGTGGCGTGACTGCCATGTTCCAGGATCCGCCTGGCATTAAAGGCTGGACGCCCGATTTTGTTAGTGAACCTAGAGGGCTTGAGAGTCCAGGGAAGGCGGGCTCATGCCAGCCTCACAAGAAACCGAGGTTTGAACCAAAATGTTCATTTATTCTTTTCCAATAAAAGCTGTACTTTTTAAGTGTACTAGGATTTGCCAGCTAAGGCATTGCCTTCCTTGCGTACTTATCTATGGGAAAGCCAGGTGATTGTGGGACAGTTGCAGAGTGAGCGTGGAGTCCCTGAAGGGAGTTGGCTGATGATCTTACTGTCTGATGGCCTCAAGCCCGGTGCCCCTGGCACCCATCTTGACTGTAGAGAGGGAAGTTCTGTGTGTCACACAAACTCCCTCCCCTCCGACAGGGTCCAGGCCACACTACCAAACTGTCCTTCCAGACACTGCTCTGATAGAGATAAAATAGAGGCTTTTTGTAAAAGTAAATGTGACTGATTATTTCACTCTAAGTGAGTAGCTGTCCCAGCCTCCTCTCTTAGATTTGGGTAGTCATGGGCTCAGACCTTTTCTACTGGTAGCTCATCCTCATCACCTACATTTGATGTCCCCTACTGCAGTCTTAGAGTTTGTCCCCTCAGTTTGGTTCAGGAGCTAACATGTTTCCCCTCTCGTGTCCTACTTCCAGATACCTTTGTGTCTGTTCACTGAAATGACTTCCCCGACACTAACCTCCTACAGATAGCTTTTTGGCATCTCATTTGATAGTAGTATTTG
>VMDR010031390.1:0-12060 GCA_007922815.1 Macrotus californicus | reverse complement strand
TTAAAAACTACAAAAGATTTCTGGGAGAAATGAAAGATGATCTACACAAGTGGAGTGACACACTGTCTCCATGGTTGAGAAGACTTAATATTTGTTAAGATGTCACTTCTCCCTAAAGTGATCAGCTTTTCACCATTAAGTATAATGTTAGCTGTGGGCTTGTCACACAGAACCTTTATTATACTTTGATTTTCTATTTCTTCATGATCCGATCTTATTAACTGGAGGTTTCTAGGAAATGACTCATCGCTTCTGGGTTGTCCAATTTATTGGAATATAATTTTTCACAGCAGTCTCATGATTTTTTTATTTGCGTATTATCAGTTGTAATGTCTCCTCCTTCATTTCTAATTTTATTTGTTTGAGTATTCTCTCCTTTTTTCTTAGTATGCCTAGCTGGACATGTTTACAAGCTCCTTCAGGGAGACACTAATTATCTGGAGAGTGGCTGAGGGAGAACAGGAAGCCCTGTTGAGCCAGACGCTATTGTCTTGTGGGTTTCGTGGACACAAGTCCTGTTGACTTTGAGAGGAAAGGGTGCCCTGAGATGGGAGTCTTAAAAGTTGAAGTGCTAAATATAGGGCCCACATCTTTTGCTTCTCAGGAAGAAGCTGGAGTTGTGAGTTCCCTCCTCGTTTTATGTTTCTGTCCTGGGGATGAGGTTTATGGGGAGAAACATTTCAGCCTTTCCCTACCTGTTTGAATGTGGGTATTTTCTCATTCACCTGATGTGTAGGAGTTACCCAGCTGGTTTCTGAATGTCTTTCACAGAGAATTGTTCTGTGTGTAGCAGTAGATTTGGTGTGTCTGTGGGAGTTAGTGAGTTCAGGAACCTCCTATGTTGCTATTGTGGATCAAACTCAGTATGCACTACCTTTGATTGGACAAAAAGGGACCGGAGTGCTCCTGGGTGTCTCTTACCTATGGATCTATGGTAAGTGCTGTCGAGTTAAATAAACCTAAGACAGACACCACCTCCAAGGTGTGTATTATTTAATACACACAGAATAGTAGTTAAAATCAATAACTAACAGCACAAATACCACACAACTGAGTGCTAGATGTGGTGCATAGATTTCAGTGCTTGGAAAAGTCAAAAGAGAAAGAGATCGAACTAAAAGAGAACTTCAGAGATGAGATCATTAAACTGGGTTTTGGAGGGCTGATGAAATTTATCAAGTCAAAGGGTTGAAGAAAAAGCAACATGATATAAAATAATGAGGCATTTTAATATCTTAGAAGGGAATCTTTATTTCATATTTTTTCTTACAGGGCAAATTCTTTTACAGAACATTCACTACTAGGTATAACCCCCCTTGAAAAAGGGGGAGTGCTGTATGAGGCTATAGACCACTCATTAAAATCCTTATATAAGTATATATGTACGCATGGTATTTATTGCCAAATGTGGTAGTCTCCTTACTGAAGCGCTTGAGAGGACACATTTTGATTATTCATTGTTTTTATAACAACACTATAATGAATGCTTCCACTGTGCTTTATTTAATAAATGACTGATTTTATTGTTCCCCTTTATGCATTAGTAATTTTCAAAGTTTATAATGTTAATTTCTTAAGTGTTATATTTTTTCAGGTTAAATTGAGAATGCTTTTGTACAAATAGGCAGCATTGGAATTATGCAGATGAGAAATAAATTGGCTAAATATCTTTATCCTTATTGCCATAGCGGTATATGTGTACTTAAAGCAATTTGTTCATTAAGTGGAAACTATTAGAGCAGCAAAAATCCTGCCAATATCAGCAGAAAGGATCAGTTTGGAAAGCAACCTTTCCTTTCAATGTTGGCTAATATATCAAACCTCTTTTAAAAAAGCTAAGTTTACACATTTTAAAAATGATTGAAAATATTATCTCCAGAGTTTATCCTGCTCTAACAACTTAGTATACCTTCCTCAGTTTTCTCATCTGTAAAATGGAGATAATAAAAGCACCAAATTTGTAAATTTTGTGGCAATGAAAGGAGTTCGAATATGTAATGTATTTACAAATATCTAAAGCATTTAAAGGAGTGAAAATATGTAAAATGTTATATAGTGCCAATTTGTAGCAGGCATATATTTAGCATCCTATAGCTATTTGCTATTTTTGTTGTTGCTATTATTATTAAGCCAGAAATTAACGAGAATTAACCAAAGTCCTTACACTCTCAAGAAAGCAGCTTCACCCATATAATTATGATAATAATTCAACAAAAGAACTGATGCAGGCAAGGCAAACAAATTATCCACCCAGGAAAGCAGAGTAAAATCAATTTGCTGACAGAGGACTAGTGCACACTGGAATTTTTAATACTTTTTTTTAACAATTACCCTTTATATACTTTCATGCTTTTGCTAGGCTGTACCTTTTCCCCCACATACAAATATTGTAGAATGTCGGTGACTATCATCTATTCATCTCATTCTGAGTCAGTATCAGATCTAGATGGTGGCTCCCATCAATTTTTCATCTGAACCTGTGTGATCCTTTTGGTCTTCTCTCAACTAATCTGTCAGTGCAAAGTAAAGGCTTGTTCAACCTGTTTAAAGAATCCATTATGCTACCATGCATACATCAAGTTGAAGTAGCGTGCATAATGTCTCACAGACTTTTGGAGTGGATATTATGAGACTTGAATTTTGGTTTTAGCTCTGCCACTAATTATTCTTCAGATGCTAAGCTAGTTATTTAAATGGGTCTCAAAGGTGGCCTTTATGTAACAAAGGGTTAGACTACAAGATTTCTGTGATCCTTTGTAGCTTTAAAACTTGGATTCTGAGCTTGTGTTAAGTCAAAGGTGGCTAACATTATTCCTTACCCTGTACCATGTTTAGAAAACAAATTGGTAAATATTAATTATGATTTAACAATGTACACAGACAGCAATGATACAGTGTGATATAAAATTTTCAAAAAAAAGCAAGAAAAATTGAGCATGTCTCTGAGACATTATCAACACTGTAGCACTGTGTATTAAAATCACAAATTTCCTTATTTAACCCAAAATTATTTTCATTGATTTTTTTTGAAGTGCAGTAGATACTATTAGAATCATGTATGTAGTGAAAACTTTTTGAAGTTCAACCACCAGACTTGTTAGGCTCGTATGAAACTAAATCCGGCTGCTATTATTTTTTTGGTCTCCTAGGATTTATTTTAATAAGATTTTAATATATTGTTTGAAGTTATTGTTTTCTTTCAACTCATTAGAAGTAATAACTTCTCAAAAACCTTCCAAACTTATGAAATATTCCCAAGCTAATTATTAAAATTGATGTAAATGTGAAATTTAAAATACTTGATATTATAAGGCACCGACTACATTAAAAGAACATAGGTAAAAATTTAGGTTCTTTCTCTTAATAAAAACAAAGTGCAAAAATCTTTTTCATCTCTATCATTAGCTTTAGAAGATCTAATTTCATATATCTCAGAGTCTCAATTGTTCATAATAACATAGTTTGGCTGGCTCACAACATGGAAGACAATCTAGTAATTGGTTTAAGACAAACAAAAATGTGGAAGAGCTTCAGAATTATGTCTCTACTTCAGATTAATTTGTTGCTTATATTACATTTTTAAATGTTACATTTCTGCATTTTACTTGTTTATTCGGGCACTATTACATCAGAGAAAACGGTAGAAAATGTGCTATCAGGCAGTGTTATATCAGAGAAAATGGTAAAAAAGAAGTTCCTGTACTCATGGAATTTACACTTTGTTGGAGAAGACAGCCGATGAATATGATTTTTATCATGATAAGTCCTATAAAAAAATAAAACGGCATTGTGACAGCAAGCAATGCTGGTGAGGAGCTACTTTAGACATGATGGACATACTTCCTGGGAGACCTGCAGGGACAGGGAGCCAGCTCCAGGACTAATCAAAGGATAAGCATTCTCGGCAGATAGGAAAGCAAATGAAAAGTTCTAGGATGTCACAGAGTTGAGACATTCCAGGAGTAGAAAGACAGCTAACACAGTTGAAAGAGGTAGGTAGATCGGAGATTAAGAACAGGACAGGTAGTCTGGTGCCATATCACTGCGGCTCCTGCGTGTCATTTTGAGGAGTTTGGTTTTATAATGTCATGTGTTTTAAGCAGAGAGTGACAGGATCCTCAGACTAGCATCCAGAAAGATAACTCATATCTGAAGACACTTCTTCCATTTTATCAACCAACAAATTTAATATCTCAGTTTTTATGACCGTAAAAATAGCCATGAAGGACTTCATATCTTACTCTTTAAATATGTCTGGATTATGGTTAAAACAGAAGCCATGAACTGTAAAATACTTAAACAAAGACTGTGCCAATGAATTAACACAGCAGTTGTTAAGATGCAGCCAATATTCAATAACATTATCACTTCAAGTCTAATTTGCCAATTGAATATTTATATAGGTAAGTAAACTCCACTGGAACGCTATTCAATTCAATACATTCCCAGTGCGTGATGCTCTGAGGGACACTACAACAAACATGACAGAGTTCTCGTCTTAAAGACACCTTGAGCTCCACAGGAGGGACAAACTATGAGACTAAACATATTGATAGTAGTGGCCCTGAATGTCAAATGACCTTTCACTTCTTTTTTCTAAGTTCTATCTCTGGCACTAATTTATCATAGGATCTTGATCAGAAAATGACATTTGCCCTTAAACAAACACATCAGGTTAAGCCTCTTTACCAAATGTGAATTTTACAGTCAACAGTGGAGAAGAGACCCCCTCATGATTCTGAGGTCAATATTTGGACTTTTGGTTTAGCTTAAGTGCTCAAGGCAGATTCTTCTCAAAGACTCTCTTTGCTGCAATTACTTTTTGCTGAATAAAACCTTTTGAAAAACCTGGGAAAAAAAATCTCCTCTAATAGCTGTATCACCTCTGTTTTTACCACCCCTCCCACTCCAATAAATAGGTCAGATTAAGTGCATGCAAAATAGTTCCTATGGCATTACAATTCATAGTCTGGCGTAGAGTGAGTTGAAATAGTTTGGCAAATGCAAATGTGTATGAAGTTTACTGCAGTAAATAAAAATGCAAGATTAAGAAAATATAGGCACTTAACTAGTTCAATAGTAATATAATTTATTTAAGCAACACACATACACATGTTAGCGCAAAACCACACAATTCTATGTTCACTAATTCCAGCCAGTATAACCATGATTCCAGCCAGTATAACCATGCAAAGAAGAGACACGTATCTAAATAGCAGAGGGAAATACCTAAAACAGAAATCAATTACCGTATTTGAGTGGTGGAATGAGATGGCATGATTTATTCACCACAAAATCTTATTAATGCTATAATATTTTATAATAAAAGGCTTTAAAATGTCATTTCTCTTCAGGAAGACAATATGAGGCAGTTTCTTTTATAATGGCATGCTAGCTTGCTTAGAATTTTCACGCTTAAACAGAAACAAACATGTTTTACTCTTTGTATATTGCATGGAAACCCTAAAAACATGAATGTCCACCCTTATAATGCAACCTTAAAGTGAATTTTAAAAATGTCCAAGTTGTTCTCACACAAAAAAATCTTATTGAAAAGGCAAATGTTTAACGGCTGTATTTATAACGGCTGTATGTATTTATAACTCTTTTCTATGAATTAAAACTCTGGCAAAATGTCACTAAGTGCAATTTTGAGGAATTGGCTTCATCATTTGTAATGACAGTACACCAAATTTTAGAGATGCAGGGGTGTCCAAACTTTTGACATCTCTGCACACTGGAAGAAGAGTTGTCTTGGGCCACACATTAAATACATGGTGACGCGTAATCACACACAAAAAAAATTTCACAAAGTTTTAAGTAAATTTATGATTTTGTGTTGGGTCACATTCACAGACATCCTGGGCTAAATGTGGCCTATGGGCTGTGGGTTGGACACCCTTGAAAGATAATCAGAGTAGATAATTTGTTGAATCACATATTTCGATCAAAGCAATCAGTAATATTTGCACATAGCACTCTCTTGTATTTTAAAAATTATGGCTGCTGAACAGAATAGGAAGAAATGTTCTGTACTGTTCTTCCATGCATGACGTGTATCAGTAAAGAAATCAAGAAGCTAATGGTATATGTAATGGCACATAAATATACAATGAATATTCTCTCTCTCTCTCTCTTTCTCACTGTGTGTATGTGTCTCCAGACTATTTCTTAAGCCATAATTTCTCCATTGGCTACTTTTAGAATAAAACCTTATGCTGTTCATTTATTTTTAGTCATATTAGTTCTTTCTTCCTGGAATGATATGATTATTTCTACATTATTTTCCACCAGAATTTCCTTTCCCCCTTTGCCATCTCCCATCCACTCCCTAGAACTCTATTATAGTATTTTTTGTCCCAGTAGGAAACCTACTTGAAATTCTAGTAAATAATATTTTTGTCCATTTAAAAATTATATTAATAACATCTGCAAATTTTACTTTGAGAATTAAATAAAATAATGGACATAATACTAATTAGTCCATTTTGAAGTGCTAAAAAATTAGCAGGCATGTTGTATCATTTTTGGTGTTTTTTTTTTTCTAATTTCTAAGTAACTGAATCTTATTTCTCCTGAAAGACAGTAACTTCTTAAGTGGAGAAAAGGTGTCACATATTTGTTGGGGACCCATCCGGTGCTTTGAGCCGTTTTAGTCACACAGTAGTTTGCCCAGTAAGTATTGTTGAACGAATGTACTTTATTAAACAATATAAAGGTAAATATTTCTCCCTCACTTCCATCATAAACATGTGCACAAAGATGGATTATTAGCTCAGTAAAGAAGATAAAAATAAATTCATTTTTTACAGGTTGTACACTATAAAAAATAACCAGAAATATTCAAGTGGTTTATGACTAACTGGTCCCAACAGATACATTAACACCTTGCTTATAATGACTATAGTATAAACCAAGCACTTATCTCTGGTCTATGGCAGGCAAACCTGACTATGATACTTTTAAAACTCAAGAAATCTCTTCATAGTGGCCCATCAGCAGCCAAGGAAACAATCATAAATCCTCTCTGGCTTTTGGCTTGATGTAAGATTCAGTAGGGACTATAAGAAGATTGGGTCACATAATTATTTTCCTATATAGGTGAAAAATATACTTTATCATTTAATCTAATCCAGATTATACATACATTCTTTTCCATTATTTGCTTAATAGAAAGTTAGCTAAAATTAGTCAGAGCTAATGCACATTTTGTGGAAAGGAAAAGCAATCTATCTGAGTCTTCTATTGACTGTTCAGTGATTAAATAGACCTACTCTAAAAATAAAACCTATTGGCGATTGACCAGGGACTCTAAACACTTCCATGCAAACCATTTAACTCCCCTAAGAGTCACATTCTTCGTTGGGCACCATATTCTAGATTCTCCTGGGTTTAATTTATGTTACAGGCAGAAAAAACCAAAATGGCTATGCCTTTCTTTTCATCTTTATTCCTTCTCTGTGCTCCTCTGTTTTCATTCCTAGAAATTTCCTGTTCTTGTTCATTGTAGAGACTGTCAAGGTCTTTCATATTTCGTGATGTAATTAAGAGCCTGGTTAAGTGTATTTCCTGATCTTTTATTTAGTCACCTACCATTTGCCAAGTCCTTACTATGTACCAAGCATTATGTTAGACACGAGGGACAGAGCACAGGAAAAGAAAGACTGAGTCTTGGCACCCACGCCACTTGGATTCTAGACGAAGAGAAAGTAAATATGCCAGTAACTAAAGGACACTACGATTTTGGATAGCAATAATGTTAGGTAGAAAGCAGGATGATGGGTTAGTGAGTGATTGGTTCTGAGGAACTGTTTCAGCTGGTAGGATCAGGAAAGGCCTCCGGGAGGGGGTGACATCAAAATGAGAGTACAAATGAGGAGAAGGAGCTATAAAAAGCCACTAGAACTTGCACGAAAGTTAACTCAAAATGGGTCATGGACCTAAATGTAAAATGAGAAAGTGTAAAATTTCTATAATATAACGTAGGAAACAATCTAGCTGACTTTGAGTTTGGTGATGACTTTTGAGATACAACATCAAAAGCACTGTACATGAAAGAAAAAATTGATGGGTTGGACTTCATTAAAATAAAAAAACTTCTGCTTTGTGAATGGCATTTTGAGAGAATAAAAAGACGATAAAGATTAATTTTTAAAAAAGAGAATAAGAAGATAAGCCACCAAGAGAAAATATTTGCAAAATATACATCAGATAAAGAACGTGTATCTAAAATACACAATGAACTCTGGAATTTCAACAATAAGAACACAAAACCCGATTTTAAAAACGGGCAAAAGGTCTACACAGACACTCAGACAAAAAAGATGTACAGATAGACAGGAAATAAGCACTGTATAAAAATACTCACTATCATATGTCATAATGGTGTTGTAAAGTAAAACAAAAATGAAACACTGTTACGTACCGACTAAAATGCTGAAAATGTATTACACTGACAACAGCTAATGCTGGTGAGGCTGCAGAACAAAAGGCATTCTCATTCCATGCTCGTGAAAATACAGAAGGGTGCAGACACTTTAGGAGATGTGTTGGCAGTTTCTTGCAAAACTAAACCTACTCTTACCATGTGATCCAGTGCCCATTTTCCTTGGTATTTACCCAAATGAGTTGAAAATTTGTGTCTACATAAAATCCTGCACACAGGTGTTTATGGCATCTTTATTCATAATTGCCAAAACATGGGAGCAGCCAAGATGTCCTTCAATAGGTGAACGGATGAACGAACTGCTGTACACCCAGAAATGAAATGTTACTCAGCAATAAAAAGAAGTGAACTGTCAAACCATGAAAAGATATGGAGAAACCTTAAATGCATATTACTAAGTGAAAGAAGCTACTCTGAAAAGCCATAAACTGTATGATTCCAAATAGATGACATTATAGAAAAGTTAAAACTCTGGAGTTAACAAGAAAATTAGTGGTTGCCACGGGTTTGAGAAGGAAGAAGGGAGAACTGAGCAGGGGGGACACGGGGAAATTTTAGAGCGATGAAGCTATTCTGTGTCATACTGTAATGACAAATACCTGACATCATGTATCTGTCATAGAAAAGCATAGACTGGTACAACACTAGAATGAATTCCAATGCAAACTACAGACTTCATTTAATAAGAGAGGAAATGGTGTAAAAAATATGGAGGTGCCAGGGAACAATGGAGGGAGAAGGGGTATATGAGGACTCTCTAAGCTTTCTTCTCATTTTCTTTTTAAATTAAAGGAATGGTGCCAAGCCTAGAGATACAGGTGGGCTAGCATTCCAAGACCCATCTCCCTGATGGCTCCAAGGGGATGAGGTATATAGGGAAAAATCATTAGTCATGGTGACTAATGGAGTTGGGGTCATGGACTCTACTGATGGGTTGGGCCTGCTCATGTAAAGCGAATACTGCTATAAAATAAAGCATGCATTAAAAGGAAAAGTCATTAGAATATCCATGGTCAGGGGCAGGGCATTCTAGGCAAAAGGGTTAGCAAGCACAGAAGAAATACATGTGGCATGAGCAAGGCAGCGAGGTAGACATGTGGAGAAGAGAGGAGTGGCTGGAGACAGGGACCCTGAGGGAGGTCCTGTCGTGAAAGTTCTCATAGGCCATGAAGACATGTTTAACTCATTCAAGATGCAATGGGAGACCATTCTGGGGTTTCTATGAGATATTTGACCTGATTTCCCCGAAATCCATCTGACTATTAGGAGAGGGAGAGGGTCAAAGGTAAGCAGGAAGGACAATTAGGAGGTGAGTCCAGACAGCCACGCACACTTTTGAAGTTTAAATTTTATGTAACTTAGTTTCTTGTTTCTAATCCTAATGCATGCTGCTTTGTGTTGAATTTTTATAGAACAGTTACTATTACTATTATAATTATACCCAAGTTGTCAGTGACCTAAATATTACCCAAGTACATTTCATTATAAAATGGCCAATTTTGGAAGACGTAGGCATAAATGTTTGTTCTCTGTTTTAATTGAACACTGCTTATTTTCACATGCCTTTCTATTTGCATTATAAAAGTCAAAAATCATCTGGAGAAGTCATCCTGAGGGAATTTAGCTCAAAATTCTCAAATTAACTCTCTTTTCAGGCAAGTGCTGAGGAGTTGTCCATATGCTGATGTTAAGCCTGAAAGATCTTGGATTACCCTTGGTTTGTAGCTGTGAGCTGTAATGCAATTCTGATCCACTCCATAGCTGCTAATGACTCAGCACCTGAGTCCTTGAAGGATAACAGCTAAGGTTATTTTGCAATGTGGTGCAACAAAATAAAGCAGGGTCCCCCATATATGCAAAAGTGCCCTGAAATTGTGCGACTGATATAAAAACATATGCTTCTATCCAGTGCTTGGAACATAAATGATTTCATTTACTATGTTGCCACACATTTACTCATATATAAGGATATGCAGAATTTATTGCAAACCTTGCAAACAATATAAAGCAGGTAAAGACATAAATAATCAATAATTAATAATTCACTGGAGAGGACAGATAGGAGGATTATGCTGAGTCAAGAATCTGAAATGCAAATGTGAAATTTACGCATGTGCAGGGCCATGGCACCTGCGCCCTCAATGAATCATTCAATGAACAAGCACAATTTAATATGCTGCTGATTCACAATTGCAAGTCAGACATGATTACTATAAACAGAGGTCCTTTGGATAGTGCAATACACACACCATGCCATTTGGTATTTATTAACCGCACTTAGTACTGTTTGTTATTATTTAATTATTTGTTAAAATCAAATACTTTTGCAGCCAGAGAAGATGCTGGGATCACATAGTTAACTTGGTCCCCATTTTGTGGATAAGGGGACTGAGAGCAAAGAAAAAAATAGCTCCTTTGACATGATACATTGTTAAAATTTTAGTTACTTCAACAAAGCACTTCCAAATTTTCATCCCTCTAAGCAAAGTTTTAATGACATTTGTATACAGCACAGAAGCCATGAACAATGGACCTTGGTCTGTCCTGGCTGCTGCTCCGTGGTCACTGAAATGGGAATACCGTTAGAGGAGGTCATCAGAAACAGGGCTGCCAATGTGAGCTGGGCCCTGATAACGGAGGCCCCTCTGCTCCTCACTGCCTCCCCATGCTTACACTGTGTGTTTCACTGGCCTTTCCCGCCCCCAGAAACCGCTCCAGGGTACAATCTTGAGACCGAAATGTGGTGTTGAGACAGCCTGCGTTGAGTATGTAACAGAACCCAGGTGAGCTCACCTCGTCTACACGTCGGACTCGGGGCTTCTATGTAAACTTTTAGGATTCTAGCAAGTGGGTGCAGAAAACTCCTCACTTGAGGAGTCTGAGGTCACTCAAGACAGACCTGGTAAGTTCCCTTGCTTATTAACCTGCCACCTGCCAATCTGGAATGGTCTGCCTCTTTCTTTGGTTTTTCCCTGAGCTCCATCCAAAGGGGATGGTTTCCGATTGCACCCCCAAAACAGTCACACGTGCGCATCAAGTTGCAGTCAACTGCATTATAAAAGTTAAGTAATTCAGAGACTTTCCAGATATGGCATATTTTTAAACAACACAATTCATGCAAGAAATCAACTTCAAAAGTTCTAATTTATCTATCCCCATTCCAAAAATTCCCTCCACTAACATTTTCTCATGGTAAGGACAGTTTGGAGAAAGTCTTTACTGAATAAAATGCATAGGATACTGAAATAAAGAAAGGCAAATTTTAAAAACAGAAAATAGTTAGAAATAAGAAAATTTACAAAAGGATAATAATATATTCACTAGGCTATCTAATAAATATTACATGTGTAATGTAATTAGATATCTAGTATATGTGTCTACTATTTAGACCCTAACATGTAGAACCTAAGAAAGAGTATAATAAAAGCATTTGAAAATTTGTATTTCTTCGTGATAGAAAAAAATCAATTTCCTAGTTATGGAGATGCCTGTCTCACAACTCAGCATTATGTCTCGGATTAGAAAGATGGCCTATGTTATTTACATTTTTTGTTTGAAATTCACATCAAAATTGCATAGAACATTATTTGGTACAACTTTTTAGAAATGAGATA
>VMDR010031389.1:0-12059 GCA_007922815.1 Macrotus californicus | reverse complement strand
GAGACAGGCATTCTCAACAACTTCCTGAAAATCAGCTTGATAATATGTATATATCAAAAGCTCTTAAAATGTCATATTCTTTGAACCACTAATTCTGCTTCCAGGAATTTATCATAAAGAAATCATTATTTGTGTGCTCAAAGATTTAGAGACAAAGATATTCATTGCAGTATTGTACAAAATAAAAAAAAAAAACAGAAAAAATCTAATAAGGCATTGCTTAAATAAATTATAATATATTTGCATAATATAATACTATGTAGCCATTAAGAACAAAGTAAAATGTGCTATTGACATTAGGAAAATTTCACAATATATTGTTAAGGGGAAACTATGCAGTATCATTCAATTTTTGCAAGAAAAATTATATTTATTTACATAGAAAATAACATTGGCACCAGATAAATATAATTGTTTCAACCACTCACAGCCACTTACAGGTGCAAGCCTATTGGCCCTTTCAACGTGACTGGGTGAAGTTGTGTCACCCCCAAAGATGTTGGAATCCTAACCCTCATACCTTTGATTGTGACATTATTTGGAAATAGGATCTTTGCAGATGATGAAGTTAAGATGAGGTCATTACTGTGGGCCCTGACCCAGTAAAAGAGGAATGTGGACACAAACACATGCATACAGAGAGAACGCTATGCGCAAAGACAGAGATTGGGGTGATGCAGCCGAAGCCATAAAAGACAAAAAGAAAAGAAAGATTCTCCCAAACCACCAGAAGCAGGGGGAGAGGCACAGCCCTCAGAAAGAATCAACCCTACTGACACCTTGACCTTGGACTTTTGGCCACCAGGACTGTGAGACAAGGAATTTCTGTTGGCTAATCCACCCAGTTGGTGGTACTTTGTTATGATAGCCCCAGCAAACTAACACAGATTTGTCACCCTGTCTACCGGGTGAGTCTGCCTGGCCCAAGCTGGAACAATCAGTCTTCCTGGAACTACAGATTGGGGCAGGAAAAGACTGAACAGGTGAGACTGAAAAATCATGGGCACTCCAGAGCAGACAGGAGGACCATGTGTGAACTAATGAGTGAGCAAAGGAAAGTAGCCTTCAGAGAGAGATTAGAGCAGGTGAACAGATGAAGTAGAGATGCCACAGGAGGGAGATCTTAAGGCCCCATGGAGCCAGGGAGAGAAGCTCTGGGGTCTGTGGAGTTTAGTTCCCCTGAGGCCCAGGGATACCCTGTGCCCTGCGGTTTTCCCTGGAGTCCCCCGCAATCTTTGGTAATATCCCTGTGTTTAGGTCAGCCAGAGTAGATTTCCACTCCTTACAACGCAAAGGACATCAATGACAGCAGTCAAGAAGGATACACAGCAAATGTCAGTACCTGATACTTCCAGATGGAGGTTCTTACTTCATTCCCAAGGCTTGTCATAGTTTCTCATTTTTCTACAAGAAACCTATATAATGTGTTTCACTTTGTTAAGCTAACTAAATTAATGCATTTATTCATCCACTGAATGGTTATTGAGAGCATCCTGTGTGCATTGCTAGGCACTGTTCTAGGCCCTGAGGATGTAATGAACAAATTCACAAAAATCCTTGCCCTTATGGAGGCAAAGCCAAAGAAGATGGATAAATAAAATAAATAGTATGTTAAATAGTGATGAGCATTATGGAGAAAATAAAGTGAAAGAATGAGATGAAATTGTCAAGTAAGGCAAAGGGTTTTTATTTAAAATACAGTTATCAGGCAAGAGTGCATCGAAAAGTTAAGTTTGAACCAAGATTTGAAGGAAGTGAGAAGAGCAAGCAATTTGTGTGTCTGGGGAAAGGTGACTCAGACAGAGAAACCCACAAACGCCAAGTGTCTGAGGCAGGAGTGTGCCTGGGATGTTTCAGAAAAATCAAGGTGGCCAGTGCATCTGCAGCAGGATGAAAGGGAGGGCAATGACGAGGAGATGAGGTCAAAGGTGTAACTGGAGAGAGGAAGGTTGACCATCTACGGTCTTGTAGGTCATTGTGGGGAGTTTGATGTTTTGGGGGTTATTTATCAACAGGGGTGTAACAAATTACCATAAACCATAATGGCTTAAAACAACAGCAAACATTACCTCACAGTTTCAGTGGTTCAGGCTGAGTTTGCAATCAAGATGTCAGCCAGGGTTGTACCCATCTGAGGGTTTGAGGAGAGCCTGAGGGTTCACTTCAAAGGTGGCCACTCACATGGTGGGAGTGTGGGGCAGGCTGCTGGCAGGAGGCCTCAGCTGCTCACCTCTCCCTAAGACTGCGTGAATGTCCTCATGACATAGGGACTAGCCCCCCTTCCTGATCCAAGAGAGAGGAAGGTGAAAACCTCCATGTCTTTTTATGGTCTGGCCTTAGAAGTCCTATTCCACACACAGTATTTCACAATATTTTATTGATTACACAAATCAGCCCTATTCAACATGGGAGAATACTAAACAAGGATGTGAATATCAAGCAGCAAGCATCATCAAGAGCCCTTCTGGAAGCTGGCTACCGCAGTTATCCCACTTAAATATAATTTCCAATATGTGCAAAGACAGACATTTTGCCCAGTTCAACCATGTCCCCCCTGGTAGGATTTATCTAAATACAACCACACTAAGGAACCAAATAAATCTCCAGTTCTCATTTCCAAGGGACCTCCTCTATGGTAGTCAATCTTTAATCAGTAAATCCTCTCCCGACATGTTATCTGTCTCCAGAATGAAAGCATCTTACTAAAATTCCTTAGTTGTAAATAACAGCCCTCAACCTTAGCTGGCTTGAGCACAAAGAAATGGAAATTTGGGCGAGGATCCTGTGGTGTCTTATAGAAACCGTGAAAGGACCGAATTGTCGAACCCCAGAAGGGCAGGAAGCAGGGTGCGTTTGCAGACCTCTGCACCTGCCCTACGTGGCTTTCCTAGGAATGCTGTTAATGTGACTCAGCTCTCATACCCCGGGCTCCATGCTAAGTTCAAAATGCCCAGTGAAAGGGCATCTAATGGGCTTGAATGGGACAGGTGTGCCCCCTACCCTGCCTAGACCAGTCCCCTGGGGAGACACACCCCACAGCTTAGGGCTCATGCTGAGTACCGCATGGAGGAAGTCCCCAGGGAAGAGTGAGTCTTTGTGAGCCAGCTCAGGAAGCATTTTGTACAAAGCCTGTAGACACATTGTACTCAGATGGTCACTATTGAGATTTTTTTCTGCATTCTTACATGCATGTTTGTCTGTTTTTACATAAAATTATTTTATCATGCCAAGCAAAATGAACAAAAATTCTTTCACATCTTCTCACATCCAGTATAAAAGCTCTTGATTGTCTCAGGAAATGTTTTTACAGTTAATATTTATTGGTTGTCATTTAATTTTTACATTTAATTTAATTTGATTCACATTTTAATATTTAGTCTAGCATGGGATCACTCCCTTAGGCAGCATTTTAGAAAGTGTGGAGCGTTATGGGTGGTACCAATGGTGGACAGAGGTCCCATTCCTGGCAAGTAGAGGCTGGGACCTGGGCACCTTGATCTTTTGCAACCTGTGTGTCAATTCTGCAAACGCCTTCCCCTGGGCTCCACACAACTTCAACATGCCTCACTAGATATTTACGGGGCTGGACACTTGTTTATAATCTGAGCTTTAGAATGTAATTTGGTTTGGTATATAAACAGAAGGAATTTTTAAATGGTTTTTAATATACACTCAGAATGACAGTACCATGTAATTTACAGGAAGATTATACTGTAGTTTGTTCAGTGTCCAACCTGCGGCCCAAGGGCCTCATGTGGCTCAGGATGGCTATGAATGCGGCCCAACACAAAATCGTAAATTTACTTAAAACCTTATGACATTTGTTTGTGATTACGTGTCACGATGTATTGATGTATTTAATGTGTGGCCCAAGACAACTCTTCTTCCAGTGTGGCCCAGAGATGCCAAAATGTTGGACGCCTCTGCTTTCTAGGAGTTGCTCACTATTGTAGAAAATCATGGCACTGACAGAAATGCTGCTCGTGGTAACCAAGTCTCCAATATCCCTGTATTCCTCTTCGTTGATAGCTGTCACATTGGTGGTGGTTGTACTTTGAGGAACTAGCATCTATTTCACTGTGTCTTCCAGTGAAGGCAACAGCGATGCAGCCCTCCGTTCATTTCTCTGCATCTTTCTGTGTCTCTCGCCCCTCTGCTTACCTTGCCCAAAGCCGACTCAGAAATCTCCAGTGGCATTTCCCTTAGGATGGCACAGGACAGCCAGGCTGGGAGTGGGGACTGGCAAGCACTGGACCTGGATTTCCTGAGCTCTCCTCACATCTGTGGGGAGAGGATGAGGGAGGGCCCTGTGGGTCACAACAGAAAGAGAACCAGCAGGGGCTTGCAGGGAGGAGACTCTGTTGTCTGACCCCTGCTCCCACTGCCACCCATTGCTGCCACCATCATCACCACGTACCTTAGAACAAAGCTGCTAATTTACTGGCTTCGGGTTTAACTTGCACCTCCCCAGCACCTCCCCTATGCCAATCATTGTGCCCCACATTTCACAGGCATTGAGGCAGGCAGCATCGTCCCTGTTTCACAGGCAAGATAGCTGAGACTCTGTTCCTACTGTATGGAAAAGCTCCCGAGAAGTCCTCCTAGACCCTCACCCGGCTTCCAGGAAGGGGCGGAGCATCCGTTCCAAGGTCAGGCAAACACGGGTCTCCTCTCTTTCCATTCTCTTTGTCCCTTTTTGTGCCTGTGCATCCTCGGTGGAGAAGGGGGCTGGGAGGAGTTCTGGCCAGATGTCAGGGTAATAAATACATCTGATTTAATAATGTGTTGCTCTCCTCTTAATTAAAAGGCTTTTCCCTAAATGACTTGCTGATCACACAAGCAACACACACTGGCTGGGCATGGATGGGGGCCCCAGGGGAATCTAGACTGAGAGGAGTTAGATGCAGCAGTCCCAGAGGGGCCGAGGCAGCCCACCCCGTACATGTCAGGTGGGCCATGTTCAGTGGCTCGGTCTTCAAGTCTGAAAAATGTTCAATCTGATGAGCCTTAAGGTGTTGGTTCTTTCCTGGGCCCTGTGTTTGTCTGGAAGCTGACTTAATATAAGGCTTCTGAATTTCTGGGATCAAGATTATAAGCTCCACTTAATTTAATATGTGGCTTGGAACTCAGTTACCCCAAAGTCCCATTTAACCTTGGGAGTAGATAGGTGGCCTACGGATCATTTTGCCCATGTAGTGTTACTTACATGCTTGATGTGCTGGGGTGGTGGCAGGGGGAGAATTGGGGTGCCCATTGTTCTAAGCATTGTCAAGATCTTCAGTTGCAATGAAATGATACTCTTTAATAAGCTGTTTCTTCTGTGCAATTCAGTGCCTGTGACTGAAATCTGCTTTACCGCAATTATCATACAGAGGCATCGTTTCAAAGCCTCAGATGTAATTAGGATGTGTTATTGATGAAGTGTTAGCTGAAGATTTAGACTTTGAGTTTGTTCTTGAGGGATTGGTTTTGCTAGTATTGATATCCCCGCCTTTCATTGCAGTTGAGGGTTGGACTGACATGTTAAATTCAATCAAAGTCCACCTGACAACCCCACCCAGGGACCCCTGACTCTGCCTTCCACATTCAGACTTGTCAAGAGGACCCCAAAGATCATGTTATTCAGAGAAACATCCTGGCAATCTATAACTCTCTCTCTCTCTTAAACTGTATTTCATTTAATTAACCGCATTTTCCTTAGCATTTGTGATTCTGTCAGATCACCCTTGTAACCACCATCTTCCTGATTATTTCCAGATGTCAAATTCCCACTTATCATCAAAGGCCAGTTCAGATGCCCCAGCCTTTAGATAACTCAGCCTTCCTCGTTCTGTGCTCCTGTGTGCCACTGTCACGGCGGCCAGCAAGGAGCTCACTGATTCACAGCCATTGATTCCTTTTGTACTGCATTTTTGACACACGTCTGCTTTCTTTCCCTAGACTTGAAGGTTGCTGAGACAAACTTTTTCTTTTTGGTGTTTGTGTTCCACCCATGCACAACGGTATTTTGCACACAAATAATAAAGACTGAGCTGCAGAGCCTTCTTAGTTTCATTCATCTGCTGTTATTTATTGCGACCATGCTGTTTTCATTACTGCAGCTTTGTAGCATATTTTAAACATTAACAATGGAATAATAACTTAACATCTATTGATAACTTACTATGTTGCATGCAGCAGGCTCAGTGCTTTACATGATTTCATTTAAGTCTTTTTTAAAAAATAAGATTTTACTTATTTATTTTTAGAGAGAGGGGAAGGGAGGGAGAGAAATATTGATCAGTTGCCTCTCACACACCCCCCACCTGTGGACCTGCTGCAGAACCTAGGCGTGTGCCCTGACGGAGAATCGAACCTGTGACCTTCCGGTTCACAGGCCAGCGTCCAATCCACTGAGCCACACAAGCCAGGGCCAATTTAATTCTAACAGGAAGTCTCTGGGATAGGTACAATTATTTCCATTTTATAGATGAGGAAACCAAAATATGAAGAAATTAACGTACTTCAAGACAAATGCAAACAAGGTGCAGAACAATGTGTACAGCATGTCACCACTTATATAAAAGGATGGAGAGACAAATATACTTTTATCTAAATGTGCATGAAATATATCCAGAAAACCATGCAAAAAAACAACCCCAAACCCGATGGTATTATCTGTCTGTTGGGAAGGGAGTGCAGTGGCTAAGCAACAGAGATGGGGGCTGGGGCAGATTCAAGTTTTAGAGACACCAAAGCTCATTCGATTTGGGGATGGGGTGCTTTTAAGGAAAAAATAATACAGAATTAGGTGCAGGACCTTAAAACAGGCCTATGCAAGTGAGGGCCCCTGAAGTCAAAGCTTACACACTTCTTGTTAAATCTGCTTCCAGCTGGAATAAAACATTTCAGTGTTGTGTTCTTATGTGTTGGGAGTTTGAATCATGTGAATGCATTGCCTATTCAAAAAATACAGAGTTTTTTAAAATTAATATATTTATATGCCATCTCTCTAACTGACAGCATAAAACAGAATTTTAAACTTTTCCAAAAGGCAAATAACTTTTTGTTCCAGCAGAGACAGATGTGCCTGTAGCCAGCTGGAGCGGGTGCTAGGAAGGAATGCTGGAATTATCTGTTTAATGGAAGCTGAGTGGTGGAAGATGGGTTTACTTCCATCATATGGAATTAGAGCCTCGGGCTGGAAGTCTAAAAACCTTGAGCATGTACCACTTACTGGACTACACATCACTTGCTGTACAAGCAGGGTTAAGAAGAGAGTCCCTGCTCTTTCAGAAGCTTACAAGAGAAAAATAAAATGAAAACTCAAAGAATATTGAACTGATTGCTAAGAGGAAGCTGATTTCCAGGAAACAAGTACTGGAGGACCAAGGAGGTGAGTGGACTGGATGCTAATGCTCTTTCCCAAATGGAGCTGATGGCCGTGGTTTTCCATTATTGCATGTAGGAGTAGGGGGCCCCTTATTGTAAACTACCTAGAAAGCATTCATTCTCTTAACCTCTCAATTAGGATAATTTACCCTCGTGATGAATGGGACTGGTTCTTCTCTCTGATTTAGTCAGAGTGTGCCTCCACCTAATGCAGATACAAATAGCTCTGTTTGAAGCAGATGGTCAGCCCTGTGTTCTCAGCACAGTAATGCCTGAAACTTCAGCTTGCGGCATGGCTCTGTGGAAGGAATTGATCACGAGCCCCTCAGGTCAACAGAAACATAAAACACCTAGCAGCTCCCTCTATCTGTCTTTCCCCCCTGGACAGAACAAATCTGGGCTTGCAGAGAATTTGCAGTGGACACTAAGGAGAATCTTCTGACAGCAAGAAATGTGAGATACTGGAGTCAGGGAAAGGAGTGGCCTTCCTCCCCTCCCCCGCCCCCTCTCGATCCACAGGAACCCCACACTTTGGATGGTTGTTTAGACAGGATGCAGCCATCAAGGCCTCTTAAATCTTCCCCTGCTCTTGAAATTGTTTAACAATTGAATGACCTTTTGTTTGTGTAATGTTTTTCCGGCAGGGTCAGGAGTGGATCCCCTTTCTTTTTCCGTAGAAGCAGGGAAGGCCATATAAGTAAAAATCAAACAAATGAGAGTGGGGAAAGGCTAGGGCTGAGACATATAAAGTGTTTCACTTGTACTTTTTCACAATGGAAAGCCAGGAGCAGTTCAACACATCCAACAAGCTACTAAAGACAGCTTTAGTTCCAGGATGTGGGCAGGCTGGATATGGGGTTAGAGCAGCAGAGAGAAAAAAAAAGAATAATAAAAAAGTAATAAATGTAACATCAATTTAAAAGAATGGCAAAAGAAGTGACAAAGCATAAATATAGAGAACCAAGAGGTAAAGAGGGGCCCAGACCGAAGGATGGGTAACAGAACAGTGACACTGGCGGGCTTTCTTGGACTATTATTTGCCCCCTGGTGGCCTTCAGGGATATTGCACCAAGCCAATGAATCCAACGTTCAGTTATGACATCTGTAGACCCAAAAGGGGTGTCACCACTTGGGCAATTTCCCGCGGGATGCATAAAACTATACCAAGAGTAGAATATTGAGCAAAGTCTGGTGGCTGTCCCCTTGCAATAGGACCTATGGTGCAGCATAGGAAGGAGGAGTAGGAAGTAGGACATCTGAGATGGAGTTTGGGCTCCAGTGTTACCTATATTTTGCTGTATATAATACATACCACTTTTTTGTGTGTGCACAAAAAACCCCGCATTATACATGGGATTATGCCCATTATACCCATGGCATGCAACCATTATACCCATGTATAAAGCGCATCCTTTTTCCCTCCAAAATTTGGGCAAAAATTGTGCATTATACATGACAAAATACCTTATGTCCTTGAACACTCTGCCGAGCAATTCTTTCCCCCCATTTTCCACTAACAATTATGAAAGAACATAATTGTTCCAACTCATACTCCTGTAAAGAAGCTAGCTGCCTAGTGTGCAGAAAAAAGATTAGTAGTTCATAAGAAAGATCAGTTTACTACCCCAACTTTCCAAGCGAACTTCAGGTCCATGGCAATGGGGCTCTGAGTGAGGGTGTGCACGTGCGCACATGCGCTGGGCTCAGACATTCCAGCTCTCTGAGAAGGAGCTGTGGTGCCAGCGTCCCCGCTCTAGGTAGCTTCCCAAAGCAACCATCTAGACAGGCCACCATCCAATTCTTCAGGCTCCTGCCACGGCTTCCTCCAAGGCCTTCCTGTTGGTCCGCTTGCCTTCATCCACAGCAGGCTCCACTCAGCAGCAACAGCAATCTTCTGAAGACACACGTGAGAGCACACTGTTCCCGCGTGAACCCATTCAGCGGTTTCCCACTGCTCTCGGAACAAAACCCAAACTTCTTCTCATGGCCTGCAGGACCCTGTATTATCTGCCCGCCTTGCTTCTCCAGTCTCACCTCATGGGCCCCTCCGCCTGTCACACCATCCTGCAGCCACACTGGCCTTCTTTCAGTTCCTCGAACTCACCCAGGTCTTTCTTGCATGGGTGCAGTGTGCTGTCTTTACCTCTGGTTGAGAACCCTTCTCCGTGTGACGTTTGCGTGGCTGCCTCTTTTTCCCATTTACTCTCGGCTTCAATGCTTCCCCTTCGGGAGGCCATTCCTGACCACTCGAAAACAGTTCCCTCTGTAGGCTCTATTTGGGCCCTCTACTTACATTATTTAGTTTACTTATTTCCTTTTCCCCCCTTTGGTCTAGCTCCCCAACTAGACTGTAAGCTTTATGAAGAAAGGGTAACACCTCTGGGTTCTTAGTTACTGTTGCAACCCCAGTGCCTTTGCACAGTATGTGGCCCATAGTAGATCCTCGGCTTGTTGTTAAATGAATACATCCATGAATGGATGAATAAAGTCGAACTTGACATACTGGAGGAATAGAAAAAGTGAAAATTTACAGGTTTAAGAAAACAGGAGCAAGGTGTCAAAGGGGACGCTTTTGGCAAAGGACGTACAAGCCACCTTAGCAGAAAACATGCCAGATTTGAGAGAGGCTTGTGAAGTAATCACAGCCAGTAAGACCACACAGTCTGAGAAATTAAGACACTTGGAGAAACCTTACACCAAATTATGAAATGCACCATGTAGAAATAATGCTGGAGTTTCCGCCTTGTAATACAGTTAGGGTTTCGTGCGGGGAGGAAGGCGAGGCTAGGCAGATGAGAGGAGGGAGAGAAACTGAACTGTCAGACTCAAGGCTATCAAGTCCATCAGAACGGAACCAGCGCTCAGGAAGGTGAATTTCTTGGCTTATAAACCTTCTCATTGCTCCTCTGTGCTTTGGATATGCAAATGCGTTTGCCAACTGACAGCACCGAAGAGGGAACACTCTCCTTTTCCACCCAAAGTCTTGCATCTGCTCCCCAATCTTATCACAGTGCTCTGGGTGTAATTAACCTGAGTAATAACATACCCTCGAAGTGGCTGTCAAATCTCCCTCCTGAAAGGCCTGTCAAGCCCTCTCCAGGGAATCAGAAATGGAAAGAGGGAAGCTTCGCATCTACATCACTCGCATGTGAGCTCCAAGGAGAAGGACACAAAGTCCTAGATACACCATCAGGCAAAGCAAGCCCGCAATAACTATTTGTCTGTTTAATCAGGGTCCAGAAGGAGCTGCCGTTGGGACTGAGGTTCCCTCTTTCAGCCTGGCCTCTCTGCCTGGTCTGTGACATCGGGCACTGCTAACTTCTCGGTAACACACAGTAGTGGTATACGGACTAGCAGTGAATTTGGCCTTTATTGCCTCACCTGTGAAACCAGATAGGCCCTGAAGTCTCTTCTAGCTTTAAAAACTCAATATATCAGTATATCTGTGAATCATTTATCTAGCAATATATATTTGCTGCTCACCTAAGTCCCGAGCCACTGATAATAGGAGTGAGCTATTTTTAGAGTTGTCAGAAAAAATACAGAGGACACCCAGTTAAATTTAAATTTCAGAGAAAACAGCAGATACTTTTTTTAGGATAAGCATGTGCCATGCAATATTTGGGACATTCGCTAAATCTGACGATTTTAGCTACTTGTCTTCTGTCCTCCAAATACCATAACCTTTTGAAAGCATGGGAACTGGATCTTAGTCATCTCTGGAATCCCTTAGGATTGTGTCTGCCAGATTTTTGGATTCACAGACTAAACATTATTGGATTTTTTGGAGGGAAAAACAACTTTTCATTTTGGTAAATGAAGGCATTTGTAACCGTCATCACTTTACTAAAGAAAAGCCACTTAAACATTAAAAACTACGAGATGAATTCTCAACTCATTTTATATAATTGTATGTACAGACATGATTATAATTTACATAACTTTTATGAATCATTAAAAAATTTACAAGATACTCATCACATTGTCCTTTGGTTTGTGTGTTTCAGAGGCAAGCAGGCGATGCTCTGAACCAGTTTGGCACCACCCAGCTGTCCTGTGTTTGAGAGCTTCAGCCGGGTGGTGCTTATTTGAAGGCCTTGCCCGAGTTTTCTACTTTTTTGCTTTAGCGACCAGGAAGCTCTGAGTTAAACTGGAGTTTACCTGCTCCAACTATCTTTTCCTCTCCCTGCACTCCTTGGCTCCTGTGCTTTCCTCCAGGCCTTTAAATATTTTTTAAAAATGTTTTATTTATAGATTTTTAGAGAGAGAGAAAGAGAAAGGGAGAGAGAGAGAGAGAGAGAAAGGCATTGATTTGTTGTTCCACTTATTTATGCATTCATTGGTTGTTTCTTGTATGTTCCCTGACTAGTGATTGAACCCACAACCTTGGCAAATTGGGAAGATGTTCTAACCAACTGAGCTACCTGGTCAGGGCATAAACCTTTTAATAAATGAATTTTCACTGTAAGTTGCCTCAAGAACTTTGGAAGCATATGAATTTTTTTAAAAAGGCTTACATATTATAAGACCTCAATAAAGAATGCTATTGACAAAGCAGTGATGAATATTAAGTGGTATCTAATTAGTCTACTCTCTAAAGATGATGTTAACTGAATTCTTATTTTAATTTCTCATTCTTAGAATTTTAGAATGTTATACCTGGAAAGATAATCACGTCTCTGAGAAGT